>JBCFYV010000297.1:0-90910 GCA_039000515.1 Timema cristinae
TTTTCTTCCTCCAAATTATCGACAATGTTAGACAATATTATATCGTATTAAGATGTAGGTTTGTTATTTCGAGAAATTTCATGAGTATAAGATCAGTGTTTTATAAATATAATTCAACATTGTAATTTATATTTTAGATATTATGTACGGCACAATAATTTCATTTCATTGTCAAATTAATATGGAGGTTAATAGTAAAACATGTTTAGATGAGTTCATCCAAATTTTGGTTCTTTAACATACAACACATCTTCTTTGGATATGTGGCTTTATATTGCCCCACACACACAATGATCGAGGTGTGTGTGACTTAAGTTATTGCATGTGCCTATATAGTAAATTCTAACGATATTAAAACATATTTATTCTTTGTTATACCTCTAATTAACTATCTAATGTTTGAATGTGTGTGTGTTTCACAAACACTCGGCCAATTTAATATAAAGAGTTACCAGAATCAGTGGTTGATCGGTCTAAAGTGTCAATCTTGTGTTTGACTACCCTGCTGAGGAAGAGGAGACCACAGTTTGATCTCACTCGGATGCACTGGGGATTTTAATTCCTAAATGCTTATACACTCTCATTCCACACAAATTCGGGTGCACTTCCTCTGATTCCAACATTCCTGATCACTACCACATTAGCGTAATGGGTATATAAACGTTTAACACGAATGTGTATTAAGACGTGGTGCAAAATAATTATAGTTACATTTAAATTGAGTTATACATGATAAATATAAAACACCTACCAATGAGATAAAATTCCCCTATTCTGTTGGTGATTAACCTTTGCATTTCCGTTCTTGCCTGGCTATGAGGCCAGATGAACTGATCATTTGTTCTACATGGGTATCTAGCGCTGAGGTTAAGTACCCACAAATCTCTGTCACATATCCGCGAATATGACAAGTTTTTGGTAGATAAATAAAAGTAATTAGGCCTATAATATTTTGCCAGATAACCCTGTTCAATAAAAATAGCCTTACCATTTGCACATTCAAGGAATGATGACCATGATGCAGGTTATTGTACGCCTCCTCATGTACTTTTGGAGGAACAATTGAAATGTGTGTACAATCTATTGCTCCGATAATCCCTGGCACTCGTATGGTTTCTTGGAACCTGTAATGATTTTTATAACTATTATATTTCCTTGAACATGTGTCTAAGTCCATATTTAGAATAAATAAAAGTAATTTCTAAAATCCTTTTAGATATATTTTGGGTCTTAAGTTTAAATTACCAATGACTACCATCAGATTCCAAGTTTTTTTTTTTTGTTTAAAGGACCAAAATTTAAGATGCCACACTAGAAATATTCCAGGCTACCGATGAAATGTAGAATAGGGTTCGAACCCTGGTTGTGTGGACTGTGAGTGGTTTGTATCAAATAAAAAGTGTTGATATGACTAAATAGGTAGGCCTAACAACACAATTTTTTTAAATTTTGATACAAAGTAAAATTATAATAAATAATTAGAGTCACGTCACCAATCTAACACAACTAAACACATCTATTGTTATAAAGGAAGTTAATTTTTTTTTGTCATAGCAGTGGTGTTGTGGTTTTCAATAAATATTTCTTTGTTTGTATGAAAATTCACTGATGACAATAATTTTTTTTTAATTGACAATACAAATGTAAACCTTAGATAAAATAAAAAATACTCTCCAAGGTAATTTAATGTTAACACATGGCCATTACGTCTAAACTAACTAACCTAGGGCAATAAGGGGAAAGTGAATAGATAATCATTCTTGATATTCTGGCAGTAATACTACTTACTACCTATTTTTGTTGAATCTGGTCTCTTTGTGCCACTGTACGAGGGAAACGTATCCATTGACCAGCTATGTTTGATAAACCCTCACATACTGCACGAATACATTTCGACACAGCTGGCTGACTCAGAGCAATAAAAAGGTCCTGTCCCACTCCACGTTGGTATCCTCCTTCTGCGAAAAAACGTATAGCTGAAAGCACCTGTAAAATTTAAGAAATACTTCAGGTAACATACTATAATATTTTCCTAGGTCACAAACAAGGTATACATCAGAACTATAGGCTGCGCTCTTAAGGCCCGTTGACACGATGTTAGTGGACTAATGCAAGTTTAGTGGTATTAGCTTACTAACATGTTAGTTGTGTTGACACGTATTTTTCACTTGATTAGTAGCGCTTTTAAAAACATGGCTGAAAATGAAGAGAGGTGATAACTGGTCTTTCTATTGGAGCCTTTTTTTTTATCACTGCGTCTCATTTCTTCGTTCGAGCTATTTATACGCATATACTAATTACGCTTATGTGTTAGGAGCTAGTAAGGGTGAATTTAAAATAAGTATGGGCGGCCACATAAATTACAATTTCTTAGTAACGCAATTTATCATAATTAGTTTACCTATTTAAAAAAATTGTTTTATATAGCCAACATAAAAAATTTAGTGATTAATGTGTCTCCTATTTCTTAGTTCCTTAATACATTAAAATATATTTTAGTTGATCCCAAATAATTATTAAATTATTTTACTTGATTTGTTAACTTATTTAGCATATATGTTAAATAAAATTAAACTCAAATAAGGTCAATAAATCCCAATACAACCAAACTCGGTAGGGCATTTTTTTAAATAGGTCCAACCCAGATTTTTTCAGCACTGTTTTAAATGTTGGTATACTAATAACAAAATATCTTGCTAAATTCTAGCTAGACCTAAAACATAAAAAAAATAGTAGGCCTTAATTAATTTGTTGGGCATTTTTTTAAATAGGCCTAACGCCGGTTTTTAAACTCTGTTTTAAATTTTGGTATACTAATAACAAAATAATTTGTTAAATGCTAGCTTGCTAGGCCTAAAATATTCCTTAAAAATAATAATTCATTAATTTGTAGATTGGTTTAAATATAGACTATCTGGTTTGCTATACGATAATATATTAAATTATGTATCTACTAAGATTCCAAAGCATTACTACAAGTGTTTGATGTGTGTGGGCTGAACATTTATAATTAAAACTTATAAAGATTGGTTAAAGTGTCAAATATGGAGATTGGAAAACGCGCCGAAGATTTCGCGTGAAAACCACCGGCCATTCATACCTTACTTGCCGATAACGCGAATATTATGTTGCCGGAACTAATCACGGTACTACAAAGTGTTATTATATTTTGTGATCGTATATAAAAAAAATTACACATTCCACGTTGAGTGGTAGGAAATAATGGTTTGTAAAAATTATTGATACCATTTGTTTACCGATATTAAATAATATCTCTCACAAGGATCATTTGTAAAATTTACGTGGGTATAAAATTTTATTTTGGAAACTTCTAGAGAATATGTACACCTGATATAACTTTACAATACCCTATAGTGCAATATCCCTCCCATTCTTATTTTTATAAATTCGGTGCTTAAAATTGCACAAAAACTCATTCTTTTCATAACATTCCACAAATAAGTGTCCCCCGCACAACCAGTTCTTCAGTTGCCGCCATTTTGGATTGTCTACTTGCATTAGTAAAGTTGGAAGGTGACCAACTTTTTCAGTTGCAAGTGGACTTGCATGTTAGTAGCTTGCTTGTCTGTTTACACGGTGCAAGCTGTGCGCGCGCAGCCAAATTAGTGTACTTGCATTAGTCAACTAACACCGTGTCAACGGGCCTTTAGGTTACTCCACGTGGATACTCGTGATAGGTAGGAAAAACCCATGTGTCCAGTGGTCTGATAGGTTCAGACTAGTCAGTCCGGTAACAAAGATTTTCTTCTAGCGCACAACAGTGTCAGTTCATTCAGTGGTTGTATATATTACACTGTTGTTAGATGTGCATATCTGTTCATTAATATTTCTTTGTATTGGATTCAGTGTAAATTATTGAACTAGTAGAAAATGCCTAAAGAGAAATCGTGTAAAAGTGTATTATTCAAACAATGGACTGGGAGTGATAGGAATTTCACAACGGTTGGAAAAATAATTTTTTGTCAGCTATGTTCCAAGGAGTTATCTTTTCAAAGGGGAAATGAAATTATTAATTTTGAAAGTCAAGGTTTTTATTAAATATATTGTCTATTGTTTAAAAGTAAATCACGATTATTTGCTATTGTATAATCCACATATATTACAGGGTGAAAATTTCCATTTTTAATATTTAGGTATAATACGAGAAGAAGTATCACCTAGAACAACACAAAAATACTGTAATACATATGAAGAATTCCGGAAAGAAAAAGGATCTCCACTATTTTTTCCTAAAGTTAACGATACCGATAAAACCCAAGAGCGATTTTCTGATGACTTATGCTCTGCGATTGTAGCTTCAAATATTCCTAGAAGAAGCTGGAGAATCCAGATTTAAATGCTTTTCTCAACAAATATAGCAACATGAAGATACCAGATGAATCAACTCTGAGGAAACACTACTTGCATTCAACATATTTATCCGTAAGTTTTTACAATAGCAGTTTTTTCTTTCTGATATTAAAAAATATTAACTGAATTGTATTGATTTAAACTATTTACAGAAAACATACTTTTTATTTCGTTCAAGACAGTTGAGAAAATCCGATAAGATATTGTAGAATCATACATCTGGGCTACAATTTATGAAACCACTGACCGCTGTGGCAGATATGTTGCATTGTTGTTTTTGGAAAACTAGACTCTACGGGTCCTGAGAAAACTCACTTGGTTGTTTCAAAGATACTTGAGGCAACCAACAGCTCGACAATTGCCATAGATGTTCGTGATCCATTTCTTAAGTATATAATGTAATTGCACAAGTGTTAATTTAATGATTCGTAGTGTTAGTCCTGTAAAAATTATAATTATAGATAAGTTTATTTGTTTATATTGTAACGTTATAGGGAGGGTTGTATAAAAACCTCACTCCCACAATGACCATCTCAGTCGATAGAGCACCTAAAAAAAACCGAGACTCTAACCTCTCGAGGTATCCGAAGTGATGTAGCAAGGAAGGATATTTTTGTGGCTTTAATGTGGCCCAGTAGCGATAGACATAATTACCAGGTAAACTTACCCTCTGATATGTATCCACGGTAATGCTGTAGTTCGTCGCGAAGTTCTAAATTCTAGTGAAATAAACGGGTGGGTGCCAGTGAGTTAAGTGATACTCACAAATTAAATTACTCTTATTATGAGCTTGAAAAAGGGACCAACAATATCACCAGAAGGGTGGAATATAAATGTAACCAAAATAGAAGTAAAGAAAAAAGTCATATAATAAATATAGTGAAATTTTAAATATCTAAGATTCAAATACTCAAATAGTATATATATATATATATATATATATATATATATATATTATTTATTTATTTTAATTGTGGCAGTTGTTATTTTAAAAGAAAGTCCTACCTATCCGGTACCAGAGTAATTTATAAATCTAAGCCGTGAAACATTGCGGCATAAAAGGCTTTAAGTAAAATAACATATAAATTGGTGGTAACTGCGAATTAGTGGTCCTGAACTGTCAATAATAATAATAAAACATCTCACTCGTTTTCCTGTAGTATTTGAGGTGATGATGCCAAACACAAGTTGTATACCATTCTCTGATAATGTCTGTAGCACACACACTTCTAGGTCTTCAAAAATGAACAATCTTCCCCGTTTCAGAGAATATTGAGGTCCAGTCCTCGACTTTAACCGGCGCTCGCTGATAGAACGAAAAACTTCGTACTTCAAATCCAATCCTTTTTATTTACATTCATTCACATTTTTTTTCCATGTCTCTAAACCAGCGCGTCACTTTTCTTTCGCGTCCTTTTTCATTTATATCTTCTAACATTGATTGCCATGGTAAACAAAACAAACAAAAAACATAGAGGTTGGATAACTATAGAGGTTTATAGAGAGGATGGATTTCATTAGTTATTTCAAGCTGCCATCAGGGGACGCAACATAGGTAAACGAATTGTAATGTCCCGCCACCTTCATGAACACATTAATTAGGACGGGATATTGTTTACAATATTAGGTGTCCTGTGGCCACCAGAAAACAACGACGAAAGATTCTTGTTGTTGCTGACACAGTGCGGCCTACATATTGAAAGTGGCTGCGAGCTTAAAAGTATTTTACACGAAGTTAATTCACGTGACTTGTCTGGCACATGTTGTTCATAAGGTTGCATAAGATATTAGATCACGTTTTCCAAATGTTAACGATATTATTTCCACAATCAAGAAAGTGTTTTTGAAGGCTCCATTACGAATCTTCTCATTTAAGGCGGCCCTGCCCAACACACTTTGCCACCACAACCAGTGTTAACATGTTGCGGTACATGGCTTCATGCTGCGTGTTACTATGCAGATTACCTGGGTGACATTCAAAAGGTATTATACAATACACTATCTTTAGGTGCGTTTCCAAATTAAAATTGCAGTGAGCGTTTACCACTAGTTTTATTGATTCCACCTGTCCATCCACATTATTGGATAAAAAAAATTAATGGTAATACTTGTAGTACACAATATAATGAAAGAATGGTGAGTTTTGCTATACCATAGTTTTGCTTGTAGGTAGTCCAAACTTTTGACGAGGAACAATCTGTCGCCATTACAGAAGCAAATGCTGCCATCTCCTGCTCATGTTTAAGTGCGGATCTGGCATAATAAAGCAATTTTGGAAATCTTCCTGGAGCAATCACAGCTTCACAGGCAAGGGATTTTCCTCTTGTGAAAGCTGTGAAGATAATGTGGGAATAAAAGAAAATCTGAATCAGGCTTCTAGATCAGTTTTAAAGCCATCGTCGACAAATTTAACAGAGTATTGCAGTGAAACCCTGGTTGTAAAGTGACGGCAAGTATTGCGGACATCTTAGAAGGACAAACTACATATATCCCAGAAATCAAGCTTAGCCCAGCTGAGAGAACTTGTCTGAAGTTTTGCCCAATGACTTCATGTGAAGTCGAGAGAAGTTTCTCACAGTATAAAAACATTTTTGTCAAACAACAGAACAAAATTAACACCTGAAAGTCTTGAGAAGTATTTGATAATTAATTAACTCTAATAGTAATTAATATGTGTTTATAGAAAGTGTATGCTGGATTTTAAGAGTTAATAATAAAAATTTCAAGTATTTTGGTGCCTTTTTTTGCATTACTATGCCTATTTATGAGCCTATTTTTTATATTTTGTGAGAATTTATTGCCTTTTTTTTCTTTAATGCCTATTTATGTTCCTATTTTTAGTGCCTATTTGCCTGCCTTTTTTAAAATTTTAGAGCCTATAAACCCGCCCCCTACTGATCAGCAACAAAATTTTAAATGATCAAACTACTTTTGAAAATCAATCCCTTATAACACAGTTAGAAAATTAGCTCCAGATATCAAACTAAGAAGTAATACTCATTCCAACAAGACTAGCCTATACGAATCACAATCAAGGAGATTAATACCATAGATTATATGCCTAATTTTAATTCAATTCCACAATATTTCATAAAATAACAATAATATGTCTATCTGTATTTACTCATCATATAACTTACACTCTTTATTATACTAGCAACGATCTAACAATTTTTTTATTTTATTTTATTTATTCTATTGGTACCTTACTACTTATTGATGATCAGCCCACAAAAAAATTCATACGCTATAATAAATAAAAAAATTGTAAACCTTACGCCAATATGTATTTTAAACAAATCATCGTCATCAAAAAAATGGTATTTATAAGCTTATTAATTAAAGTGTATATTTATTTAATATTTAGTATACTATCTTCTAATTTCGCTTTAAATTTCACATTTTTTATGTTTAGCAATATTTTACTAACAATAATAATACCATCTAAATAATATTACACAATACATTGTTATTCCTCAGACCTGAATCTGGTGTAACATAACACTGAGACAAGTCGTTATAGAAGATTATTTATTAAAGATTCAAATAAGGAGAAGGGAACAAATAATAAGAAAGTAGATCTATTTTATTATAACAGATATGTTGAATTATATTCATTAGAAACAAACAATCTAATACATAATTCATGTAGTTGTAATGATAACCAGGTATTAGCAATTGAGACTTCCAGGAAATTACTGTTTCAGTTAACCTTATCAACTTCATGATAAAGTACCAATATAATAAAAAGATACCCATGTGTGAGATTCCTACAGAACATACATGCTTTTATCCTAGATTACCTTGAATAGTTGTTGAGTATATTGTTTTATTAAATCCTTTAATATCTTTTTATACTTTTAGCCTCGTATGTGAAATTCTCGTGATGTCGTGGATAATAATATAATACATGTAATATTGGCGTTTACATTCCTTATAAATTTTAGATTCACCATTCAAACTCTTTCATTTTTTCTAAAATCAAGCCATTATTATTATGTGTTTCCAGGAAAAATGAAGTATTTCAATATATTATAATAATAGTTACCTAGATACATATTATGATTGTGTTCTACCTTATCTAATTAAAATATTTATTTTTCATACGTATAGTAAATAATTTAAATGCTGTTGTGAGTTCCAGAATATTTTCATATTATATGCATCTTTATTTAAATCTTCATGTTGTATGTCCATTCACCAACAAGTAAAACAATCTCCAAAAGTTTTACAATATAAGTTCCCTTATTATTTTAAAAATATAAAAATTGTAAATATCAAATTAACACAATTTGGAAATGAATTGTTTTTCTAACTCGAAATGTTATCTCTCTTAAGGCTCTGGACAATTTAAAGGCAGAAAGAAGACGATTTGATTTAGACCGGAGGATGGGTTCTTCAAGGTCCTTTAAGCTTTATTTGTATGTATTAGTTAATATAATTCATTTAGAACTAAATTTATATTGGAGAACAACAGCTATGCAGTGATCTGGAATAACTAAAGTTCTAATTAACGTAAAAGTTGTATATTTATTTGCTACTAGATTTTATCAGTATTATTGATTGGCGTTGAGCACATTTAACCTCTAGATCACAGAGGGGAGGTGCGGTTATTATTTTCTATCTTCAGAGTCACGAATATTTCAAAAACGGTGAGAGCTGTATAATTTTTAAATTATTCTCATAAACGTAAAGAGATTACATTGTAATGGTACTTTTTTGACCTCGAGATTACGATTAATATTTAGGTTTTATATGTTTTCGAAACAAAAAAGGGGATTTCTCGATTCTGTCTGTTTTGTCTGTATCTTGGCGTAAAGCCGAGACCATTTTACCGAGAGTTGAAATCTGGTACCTAGGGTGGGTAGTAAGTTATAAATAGGAGTGTTTGGAATCATCTATCCAAGCATAAAGTTAAGGTTGGTTTAGAAGAGATATTTTGGAAATATAGAGTCCTAATAAATTATTTATCATTGAATAATTATAAGACTAATAAAATCAATCGATTTTAAATGTAACATATTTTGTAAACAAATAATTCCCAAATTGTTAGGAAAATATATAGTTTTAAAAATAGGTCTTGGGAATGAAGAGATTATTTCTGTTTTAGAATAAGATGCTTTTAACTATTTTGGTTTGTATTCGTTGTTTATAACATTAAACACTTTGTCCTTGAAAATATACATATATATGGAAAGAGAGTGGAAATGGAAAACATTCAGGAAAATTCACCCCCAGTTCACCCAACCTAAATTCAGACCTAAATCTCACCGTCCTTGGAGGACTAGCGCGTTAGTAAACTACGCCTGAGAGCTGAGCACGTCAGTTGAGTTTCCTAGCACTGAGATAATTCAGCATGAGTACCGAGCACGTCAGTTGAGTTTCCTAGCACTAAGATAATCCTTCATATGGACTAAAAACCAATAAAATATGTTCAAAAAACCGTAAAATACTGTAAATACCACTCTTATATTAATAATTGTGGGGAGAGATCTGATATCCCAAAATGGTGGACTTTCATTCATTCAAACTCTTGTGTGATTGTTGACCGGTGAATTTAAAGTAAGCGCTTCGCACCTTTTTATAATCATACCACCGAAATTCTAACGGGTTTTTTTTTCTAAAGAAAAGTTAAAATAATGTGACAATAGAACTACCAAAGACCGTCTTGGATGAGAGAAGCTTATGATAGTGTTGCTCTTGATGTAAACTATAGGACTAGGATAATGTGTATTAAAATGGCCAGACACATCATTTTAAAATATTTGTAACGGGCTAAACTGCTTTAGCCCCGTTCAAAAGTAGCGAATGAAAAAGAACGCATATTCTGTTAGTGCCTTCATATTATCAAAAGTAACAATAACAAACTAATGTTAAATGCCTCGCCCATAATATATGTCTCTGTTTACATACCTATTGCGCCGAGTCAACCTCAGAGTTCGGTGCCCCAGCTATTAACACAACACAGAAAGAAAGCGAGGAGAGCTCCGCTTTCGACCACGATTTCAAACCGACTGACTGCTTCATGGCAGACTACGACCAGCGTGCCTCGACCGTCTAGAAGCTTCGGGAAGATCCCCCTTAGCCTCCTAGAAGCTCCGGGAAGATCCCCCTTCCCTTCCTACGCACCAATTCACCACGTGGGCTCTGCCAACTATATATTCGCCTGCTTGCTTGAAGAATGGCAGAACACGTCAGGAGACGATTGGGAAACCTCCACCACGCTAACAGGCCACGCGTTTACATCTGGTCTACGTAATCTACATAATCTACATCGGACCGGCGGTCAAGGGAAATGGGTCCCTTGGACAGAAGGAAGTCGCAGGGCCAACCTAATTCAAGGGCTTGATCTCTCGAGTAAACTCCAAGTTTAAAACTCAACTGTTAGGTTTAGTCAATGTCCTCGCAGGATAGTTAGTATAATTAATCATTAGAAATAGAGATGAGGAATATAACGTGTCTATTCTGAGACGCGGTTATGATATCATTGTATGACTAGTTATATAGGATAGGCTGAGAGTAGACTCTCCCTTATTAGGAAAGCAGGGTACTTATACACTTGCGGTGTAGCGCGCCTCTCGCGCCCTAGAGACTGGTCCTTAATGGCCAGGCTTACGTTGGGATGTTAATCCCACGGCACGTACTATGTGACCATAGGTGCCTTATTGTGGTAGCTTGCCAGGGCAGGCGATAGTTCTTGTTATATGGAGGCCGCAGATTCAGGCCTAATTGGGTTTACAAGTCATGGCCTATATTTGAGTTGGGTAGTTAACCTATGGGTCGCATGTTCTATCCATGATTGGCCCGTGGTTGATTCTTAGATTTAACTTTGTAACTCTCTTTAAGAGTGCACTGGACGTGAGCCACCTTTGCCCCTCGGGCGCGGTTGCGGCAGTCATTAGTTTCTTATTTAAGTAAGGTTGTACTGGTCACCCTTCAGGTGCTCAACCCGTGGGACGCGTCCCTTCCAGGACTATCCCGTATGTGTGTTATATTCAAGTACGTTGTTTTTTCCCTGTGTAAAGGTTGTAGCTGTTGTGCAGGGCTCTCTATTATAACAGAACTAGGACTTGCCTGATGTACGAACTAACCTTGCCTACGCGGCCAACGTACCTAGTTTATAGTATTGTTTATTACGTAGCTTTGTAGTCTGCGTTGTTATTGGGCGTTTCTCGCCCCCAGTTGGCCTAGACTTAGGCAACGCTGCCACTTATCATAGTAAGTTATATATGACAAAGTACTTGCTGAGATTAAGTGCTATATGTTTATATGTCCTTTGGTCTTGTATATTGTATCATTAAATTGCATTATCTCCAACCTTCTCTTGTTTTCATCATTTGTATTAACTAAACTGTGTGTGCACCCCCCTCGGTGCATATTAGTTTTGACACGTATTTTAAAATATTAATTTTGAAAATCTGATTATTTTTTTTAGAAAAGGTAAAAATATACGTGATTTTTAATATCATGTTGGTTTTAATAGTTATTGAAATATAGCTTCTCAAATTATACATTATTGATTTTACCAGTGATCAAATATTAATAACCTTTGCATATTCTTTTCTACGTATAAACATTTCACACTGGAATTGTACCATAATTTGTTTTGTTTTTAATCTATAGCCTGATGATGGCGTCGTATTGAAACGCCGAAACATGTAGCAACTTGGGCTGAAACTACACCAGCCTTAAAGAAAAAAAGGAACAAGGGTATTAAAGCAGATAAGCCAGAATTCAGTATTAAAATATAAATTTTAAATCATCATTATCAATCCTCAACCATCAATAATTTAATAATATTATATTTTTTTATTCTTGCCATATTTACTTATCCATCTTAACCTAAAATATTATGTTTTTTAATTTTTAATTTATTTATTTATTTAATATGTTATATATTCATGTTTTATGTAAGATGGTCCTATTCTTGTAAAATCATATCCATTGTCAATATATTCTTTTATCTAATCAATTTATATCTAATTAATCCACATTCAGTTATTTTTAGGTTACATTGTAATACACTAATATTTTTATTATAATCATTATTTCAAATTTAATTTCAACTACCATAATTGTAATTTTAAATTGAATTCTACTTTTATAATATAAATACGTTTCCTTACTACAATACATCATGTTATTCATGAAAGCATTATTGGGTCAATTGTAAGAATAATCTTATTGTTGGAGTTTTGTAAATCAGATGTTATATTTATTTTAAATATAAATAATACACGTCATATAATGTTGTTAAAATACGATTTTATTGATATATTCCAGCAAGTACGTAACTCTAAATGATACAAATATAATATTTTGTCAGTACACCTAAATTTATATAACCATGCTTACAAATTAGATGGTCCGTATTACTGTTACATATTTTTTATACATTTTAAAAATTAAATGAATAAAATAATATTAGTTTGGGATGTCCTATGACTCGAAATGATTAAAATTTTAGAATACATAATATTCTACAATTTAATTCGAAACTTGAATAGTACGCTCAAAATTACAATCATAAATCTGTATATTCAAGTGGGTTTGACTGCTACTAAACCATAACAGTGGGCGTTATCAAGCAGTTAGTCGGGTATTATTTTAGGACTTAAAGAGTTAAATAAACTTATGTTTTGTTTGTCCTAATAAAATTTTGTGTCTATTTAGAATGGCTGTTTAAAAATGTATGTTTTACACAATGCCATATTGAGACCTTTTGAAAATGATTGTAAAAGATTCACGCACTTACTAATTGGTTTTAAGTGATTCCCGGAAGGTTTTAGAAGTTTTGATAGTTTGGATTTGAATCTATTGTATTTAAATTCAATAATGTGTTCAGCAAATAGAATAGAAAGTATTGCTCCGATCAAACTTACATTCACATGTCAATTCTTAGATATTACTTTGATTTTCAGAGTTGAGTTTGGATGATGGGCATTTCGGAAAACCTGCACCTACAAACGGCCATTCTGAACAGCAAAAACATTTCAAATCATTTTTCTTTTTAAATCAATCCCTTATTATCACAATTAGAAAACTACCTCAACATGGCAAACTAAAACGTAAACCTCATTCCAACAATTCTAGTCTATTGGAACCACCATCAAGAAGATTAATACCGTAGATTCATATACCTTATTTTAATTCAATTCCACACCTTTGATAAAATAACAATAATATATCTATCTATATGTACCCATCATATAAATTGCACATATATTATACTAGCAACAATATCTCATTTATAATTATTTTATTTTATTTATTCTATTGGTAGCTTACCACTTATTGTTAATCAGTCCACAAAAAGTTAATACTTTATAAAAATAAAAATTTCACAAATCTTCCACTAATAGTATTTTAAACAAATCAACTTCATGGCACATAAGTTTGTTAATTTTATTAATAATTTATTTAATATTTCGTATACTATCTTCTAATTTCGCTTTACTATTCTAATGTTTAGCTTTATTATTCTTGGGGACAATTTTATTAACATCTAAATAATATTTCATAATACATTGTAAACAATATACCGTCCTAATTCATGTGTTCATGAAGGTGGCGGGACATTACAATCGTTTACCTATGTTGCGTCTCCTGATGGAAGCTTGAAATAACTAATGAAATCCATCCTCTATAAACCTCTATAGTTATGCAACCTCTATGTTTTTTGTTTGTTTTGTTTACCATGGCAATCAATGTTAGAAGCTATAAGAGAGAAGGACTCTAAGAAAAAGAAAATTGACGCGCTGTTTTTGAGACATGAAATAAATGTGAATGTAAATACAAAGGATTGAATTTGAGGTATGAAGTTTCCCGTTCCATCAGCGAGCGCCGGTTGGAGTCGAGGACTGGACCTCATTTTTTTCTCAAACGGGGAAGATTCGTGAGATGAATGAGCGGCTTGCTTTATTTTGAAGATCTAGAAGTTTGAGTGCTGCAGCCATGATCAGAGAATGGTATACAACTTGTGTTTGTCATCATCACCTCAAGTACTACAGGAAAACGAGTGAGATGTTTTATTATTATTGACAGTTCAGGACCACTAATTCACGGTTATCACCAATTAATAAATGTTATTTTACTGAAAGGTTCTTATGCCGCAATGTTTCACGGCTTAGATTTATAATTTATTCTGGTACCGGATAGGTAGTTTTTTCTTTTAAAAATACAACTGCCACATTTAAAAAAAACATATATATATATATATATATATACTATACACTCTTTGAGTATTTGAGTCTTAGATATTTAAAATTTCACTATACTTACCATATGACTTTTTCTTTTTCTTTACTTCTATTTTGTTACATTTATGTTCCACCCTTCTGGTGAAATTTTTGGTCCCTTTTCAAGCTCATAATAGGAGTAATTTAATTTGTGAGTATCACTCAACTCACTGGCACTCACCCTTTTATTTCACTAGTATTTAAACTTCGCGACGAGCTACAGGATTACCGTGGATACATATCAGAGGGTAAGTTAACCTGGTAGTTATGTCTATCGCTACTGCTCCACATTAAAGCCACAAAAATATCCTTCCTTGCTACATCACCGCGGATACCTCGAGAGGTTAGAATCTCAGTTTTTTAAGGTGCTCTATCGACGGAGTTGGTCATTGTGGGAGCGAGGTTTTATACTACTCCCCCTAAAAGATCACAACATTGATTTTCCTTAGAACTTAAAATGATTTAACATAACAATAAAACATGTCATAAAAGACTAAAGATCAAATAAGGTGAAGGGAACAAAAGAATCAGAAAGAAGATTTAATTTATTAATATTATTTATAGGTTGAATTATAGATTTCTCCAATCCAAATCTTAAATATCGTTACAATCTTTAAATATATGTACTAATGTATTCATGTTTTGGTACTAATTGAAACTTAAAATCAATTTGATAAAGGCTTGGTGCCACTTACAAATGATATTTTAAATTTCTTTTCTATAACAACATAAACAACAAAAATAACATTTTTGTGTAAATGAATTATATTAATACACGTTTGTAATTTCTATGAGTAATCTTCACAGCTCCCAACTCTTTGTAATTCTTTTTACAAATTGATTTAAATTGTACCTCGAAGTCCTTATTTATAATTACATTCTAGACACTTTTTTGGGATTATTATGTCCTATGTTGGTACTTTAATGTACTCATACTGTCCATCATTGTTTTCGAACAATCCGGTACAAATTTTGCATTTCACAATCTATCCACAAGTAGCGGGCAGGACCAGTAATTCTGATAGCACCAATAATTTGATTTATACCGTTTTCTAGTTTTAGTGACGTCAGATGGACAGAAATTGTCCACTATATAAGTTTATTTTATTTTCACGCCAGGGCTACGTATGGGAATGTCATCGTAGTAGCCCTGGTGGTGTATTATTATTTACTCCCACCGACACCGGCGACTCGCACGATCGGGGTCTTCTAATTTCGTTTTTTTCGTTTTTGATTGTATACATTTGGTTCCTTATTTATTCCAGGGTTTCTTTTCCATTCCTATACATTTTCACCGTGATATGTTTTAAGGTCCCTGTTGACTACAAATGGGCGATACGGTAGGTTTTTCTATTAATTTCCTACCTCTAAATATATTGTAATCCTATTATCAGCCCATCATGGCTCTACATGTAATATTGTTCAGTGCTATAAATGATAAATGTCGACCAACGATTAAGAGCCCTCTGGGGTGGGTGTTTGTTATGTGTATCCGCCATGTTCAATGTGTTACATGTATCTATCTTTAGTTTTACAACCAAAATAAATCCATAAAAACAAACAAACATTGCATATTAATAACCATCCTTGCTATTTAATATTATAACAATAATGGGGTAGGCAGGAATAACTGCAAAATTCCCAAAACAATCTCATTAGATGTACAAGAAAATAACTTATATGATTTTACGATAGCTTTGATTAATTTACGATTTTAACAAAATAAATATCCACACCAGTGTTGTTAAACAAAAGAGAAAATATATTTAATCCAATTTATTTAGGTTTTTGGTACTTCAACTAACAAAAGTATATAAGAATAGGAATCATTTCAGTGTTTGTGCGCAATTGTACAGTTTTTACTAATTTTTACCGCGGCATTTGTGTTATTCGTGTTATTTTGGCATATTTAGGCAAGGAAGGGGTAGACGGCATTTCGATCAAATGTAGTAGAACGTTTATTATATTTTGGTTTTTCCTCTTCTCTTTTTTCTTAAGCCACATCATGGTTTAAATGTGACATTGTAAACAAGGGTGGATCCAGGATGTTCTCGTGTGTTTGGAGGGGTGCCGGCGCTCTCACGGAACCGTGTCGGGGGAGGCTACCCCTCGGAATGCTCCAAAATAAAACTCCTTTAAAATTTGAGAGTAAATTATAAAGTAATTAGTAAATTTGAAGAAAGAAAAAGTTCATCGTTTATTCATGTTTCTTGTTAATTTTTGTTTATTAGGCTACATTATGGGTTTAAAATTTAAATCAATTTATGACAGTGATTAACACGATAAGCAAATGGCTGCTGTGAGACTACATGACACTACAACTAGTAGTGATTTATTATAACATAGTACGTATTGGTTTAATTTTCAATTTTCATTATTAATACTAATTAAAATATTTAGGAGAGTTAATAGGGGTGCACCTCCCCACCCCCCTTTGTGTCAGCCCCTGATTGCAAATTGAAATAAATTATTTGGGTTGTTTCATTCCGGATGATTAATTTTTCCATTTCTGCCATATTTTATTATTAAATTAAGCAATCCCACCACTGTCGATGGACACGTTCGATATTATCAATAGTACTGACTAACGATATTTTACCAACCCTATGAGATAGCAACGTTGATTACAAAACGTTAACAAAATGCTGGTGGCCAGGAGTCTATGCTTTTTCCTCACAGATAAAAAAATCAACAAGGTATATTTCGAATTTCAAACACTCTCTTGAATCAAGAGATTATGAAAACAATAGCTAAATGACTACATAATGTCATTCACATTCCTGACTGTGCTAATCGGTTTTAAGAGTCATTTGCTATAGCACAGAAGCATGTCTATCTTTACTTTACTTGCAGAGACAAAGGTGTATTAAAATGTAAGACTGGTGAGTGGGGTGCATTGAATGTAGGCGCTCCGCCTTGTAATTTGCAAGACTTATACTCTATTACCCCCTTCCCTAACTCACAGTCACATTATGATCTACCAAAACATCTCAGGTAGAAAATCTGTTTCTTCAAGTCATCGTGTTAAAATAAAATGTTTGATTTCAAATAGCTTTGATGTTAAAATTACATTTTTATTCAGTTTCATTTTTTTAGGTTCTCTAAAGGCAAAGTTGGGGGTTTATAATAAACTAAATGTTTGAGATGTCTGTGGGTTAAGAATAATCTGGTTTCCATTTGTAAAGCGTGTCTTTGACTTAGTCATTTTTGTTAAGTCCTAGTTTTCATTCATATTTTTGAGTGTTTTACTTTAAAAACTAGTTTTTATGCTGGTCTACGGCAGGTTGATTATAATATTAACCAACATAACGAGACCTAGCCTTAATTTGATAAGCACATTTAAGGTTGAGGTTTGTTTGTTGAAATAAACATTATATTAGTTATTACGTTTGAATGGATAAAGTAAAAGTGAACTAAATTAATCATATGTATATTAAAGAAATAAAAAATTGAACAAAATAAGTACAAACTGTAAAGCTGGCTACGCTAGTTTCTGCCCTGTGCTCGATATTATAAATGTGCAATGTTTCCTCTTTCTAGCTAATCTAGGGTCTTCGGTTGGTTAACGAAAGACACTCACATACCCTAGTAAATTACATATAAAGATGATACATTTTTAGATGTTTTGTGTTAAGTAGGAAGTTCTATGTGATAACGTTTTAGTCATCAAAGTCCAGGCTCATTAGGTTTTGGATAGATGAACAGTTGCTAGAAGTATGATCAGTTGTATTTTTGAAGAAACAAAATAAATTGGTTTAAATATAAAAATATATTTCACAACAAACATTATTATAATGGTTAAAATAGTACTTGTAGTTAATTTGTGTGAAAAATCTTTAAATAAAATAGGTTTTTTTTTCATTTATTTAGATAATTACTTTTAAAGTTTGCATATTTTCATATAATCCCATTTCAGACTAAATTTTGACAAAGCTTTTTATAGTTGCCATTATAATAACTGTCGCACATGATTCCCATGTTGTTGTTGTTGTTGTTGTTGTTGTTGTTGTTGTTGTTGTTGTTGTTGTGCAATTGATTGTGTTCCATTTTTTCAGTATTAACCTTTACGCTTCGCCGCAATGGACGCACAAAATATATTTACCTTAGTACTCGGGAGCAATAAATGCACCCCACCCTACAAGGCCCATTGCAGTGGATGCCACATATTCACACAAACAGAAAACTAACGAATGGTGTGATCATAATTAAGTTAGGATGAGTGCAGTGGTGTATTGATAAAATAAAAAGAGGGGCTGGAACGAACCATGTGACACGAACGATATTTAATACATGTCTAGGCCTATATAACAGGATAATTTTTACTTATTCAAATTCCAAATACGATGGAAACAACTCCAAAATGCAAAAGTGTGTACACAATTATAAAATTGAGAAGGGGTAACCATCTACTATATGCCTATTGTATCAGACGTATGTACTAGAACTGGAATATGTGGTCGTAAATTCCAATATAATAAACCGGCTAATCTTATTTTAAAACATGGAATGAATAGTTGAAGTAGCCAAGGGCTGCTGTAATCAGTAAGAAACTAATAACCATTCAATTACTAGAAAAAGAAGGGGAACGTCGTTCTGGCTCAAAAATAAGTACTGGAACGACGTTCCGGCCCCAATGCACCTCTGGATGTTTGAAAACAAATGGGAGACTAGCTTGAAATCATGTTGGCTCACCACATTGAAATTGTAATAATTTGATTAATTTAATAGCACAAACGTTGAATTTTGGGCACATATAAGCACATAGATATCACTAACGACTGTATGAATTTTAATTAATTTGGAGAAAGTGGTGGACCAATTTTATACAGGTGTTATTTCTCCAATCTATACTGTACTTAAGAACAAAGAATGCACATGTAGTATCAGTGCGATATTTGTCTAGTGCACTATTCACATAAATCTCGAGAAATATTGGACCAATACTGGATTTATTAGTGGATAGGAAGATACGCGTCAGTTCCTTTGGCTGCCCATTCACTAGAATTGACTTAAATTATTTTTTTGGGGTTGTGAGGGTGGAGGGGGGGGTATTAAATACAAAGTCTATCAAGATGTACCAGCCACGATGGAAAATATGAAAGAACATACCTCCCCTAACCACAGAAATTCAAGATAAATAATACATTTTTAAATACCTTTTTTAAAATTATTTTAAGATATTTTTATCGTAAATCAAGGTAATAAAGCATTTGTAAATTATTTTAGTTTAGTTTTCAGTGTGTAGTCAAAGTAAAATCCAAAAAAATGTTCTAAATTTATACAAGTCTGTTTAGCCCATGAAGTCAAAGAAAAATGTAAAATATAATATTTAAAAAAAAATATTTCAAACCAAGTACTAATTTTAAAAAAAATTATCCTTAAAAATGGCCAACAACAATTCTTAAATATGTAAAGAAATTTAAAAATTCACATAAAGTTTTTTAAGAATTTTTAAACCTATTACAAGATATGTATTATTATTGTTTGTCTCAGAAATAAATTGTATTATATCATTGGCTCCATGCTGTGGCGATTGCCACTAAGGAGATATATCTCACTCCTCTCAATGTGTTGACTAACCATCTATGGTATTTTTGTCTGTTGGAATCCAGTCAGGTCAAAATTATTTTGTCTTATCTGTGTGAATTTTTATTTGTAGTAATATTGCTTCTGAAATTTCTATCGCTACGCTCCAAGCCAAGACTGTGACATCATCATTAACGTTATCTTTGGAGCTTTCTTTGACCAATCCATGTGAGGTATTCACTTTCAAAGTCAATACTACTTTGTTTTTAATATATACTGAAAATGGTAGAAACTTGTTTCATATAAGCTATCAATTAAACTATATTAGGCCTATTTCTGGTTGCTTTTAAACAACAATACTATTGATCTTAAAGTTAACTACTTACATAATATATTGTTAATTTAAAGCTTGCGTTGTATTAAAATTGAACTGGATTTGTTTTATGAAATTCCGATAAGCTTCTGTTGAGGAAAAGGCCATGATTAGACGTATTGTACTCGCCCTCTTGAAACAAAATGGCTGGCGTAGTCGGTGTTCGGTGTAGTTTTAATTTCTTGAGAGAGTAACCGACACCAAGAGGAAGACACTCATTTCTCAATAGCGGACATCTTCAAGGATTAAAAACATATATTTTATTTAAGATTGCCCGTTATTTGGAAAAATATTTATTTTAAAACCATACTATATTTATATTGTACATAGTATATATCCTTAGCTCTCTTCTACATGACGTTATAAAGGGCAAGGTAGAAGGAAAGCGAAGATTAGGAAAAAGGATTAAAATATTTTATGACCTGAAGGAAAGAAGAAAAATCTGGGCGATGAAGAATGAAGCTGAGACGTAATTAGCGATCTAACTTCGTCCCCCACGATATATTGTCCTTCAAAGGATACCGTTCCCCACGGTATATTGTCCCTCAAGAGATACCGTTCTCCTCGGTATATCGTCAAACACGGTATACCATCCATCACGATCGTCCTCTATGGTATATCGTTCATCACGATATATCGTCAAACACGATATATCTTCCCCACGGTGTACACCGTGATGCATCGTATTTAATGATTCATGAAACTTCGTCAATTATGCAACAATATAATATGTACCTACCTAAGACATAAGAGTGTCTTAAGCTATTCACTACGCAGCTATAGCAGCGTATTAGGCTATACTCATTAGAGGCATATCAGTGTCTTATTTTTTACTTACCAGAGACATAGCAGTGTCTTAGGATATACCCACATGATTTTAGTTATATTCTTTTACTTGTATTAAGGAGAAATATGAACTGTATCATTTATGTAAAGGATTTTAATAAAACAACAATTAAATTGATTGGCATACTTCGAAACTAAATTACACAATATAAAATAAAAATATTCCAAGGAATTAATATATTAAAAAATAAATTGTATAAACAGGAAATCAATCAATTAAAACAGACAAAATAATATTCCTAAAAACCACATCAGAGATTGTTAAAGCAAATTTAATTTTCATGAATGGTAGAACTAAAGTTTCAACAACAACCCATCACTTTAATAATCAATTATATAGTACAGCCCTTAAAAAATAATATTTTAGAATGAAAAATTAAACAATAACAATAAAAAGATTATTGATAGAAAGTGAACTAAACCATTTGACTCGGATATCAAGTTCGTTATTAATCCAAACACTTATTATAATTTTGTGGAACTACGTACACTGGTTGCTGACCTCTGGTCTAAAGTAAGATGTTAGTAATGTTGAGCCTTGTACACTTGAAATAACATTATTGGATAAGTGATTGGTTTTAGTGTGCTATGTGTGCTGCTTTAATCTTTGTTAGTTTCGCAATTCATACCACGACTTGTGTATAATGAACGCTATTGTAAGGATGGCGATAATTAGAAGACAATTTATGTAAAAACACTCAATATACCAGTCCGGATTTCTAGCTCGAAACGGCCCATCATCGGAAAACCAAGTTAAAGGATCTTATTGTCTTTTCTGCGTGACCATCGATATGTGCTACGATAATAATATAATCTATATTTAGGGTTTAGATTGAACAAAAGATAACTAGACGATTACAATACTGAGATCAAATCATCGAATCAAAAAGTTATGTTAGTTTTAATATTACAATTTTAATAAATCCATACAAATTTTGATATACTGTCAAAATATTATATTTGATTTATTTATAGTTACTTGCTTGCAGGACTATATCTATAAATTAATATTCTAACAATGTTATATTACGTGTTTTATTTAGAGTTAAAATAAATCTAATATATGATTTAATAACATCAACAATAAAATTATTTTTATAATTGACCCAATAAAGCACGTTCGTTTCCCCGGAAATGACTGAAATAAACCATAACTTCATTGGTGTATTTAGTTGACTACCTTGTACTAAGATTTTCTGATTAAAAACGTAATATTGTCATTATAAGCCTGACCGAAATATTTATTATCTTCCTCCTGACCCTGATACTTTCCAGGTGGTTTAAGGAACTGTCTAGAGCTGCCGGGAACAACATGATCGGCTACAAATATGTAGAGGTTGGGAAACTAGAAGGTTGGACAGTTGTTTACTTTAAATGTACCTAGTTACATGCTATTTGATTCAATACATTTGAGATAACCTGTATATTAATATCTACAGACAAGGTGAAAATCATTATAATTAAGTCACTGTCCATATTGAAGGGGTCATTGTTCAATTAATTTAATTTAGATGAAAAATAGTACATGCACAGTAATCGAAGCTGGGACTTTTATCTTAGTGCCCTAATGCTATACCATTTAGCTATCCAGGATTGGTCTAGTGTTCAGAGTTCTTATTTGACTGGTAATTTAATACTGAGTTTGTGATGTGCGTTGGTATTCATTAGCATTTAACGTTAAAATTAAAATCTTGTATTGCATACTTAGCTGCATAACTGTTCTCCAAAGAGTCAGATGACTCAGGTATGATAAATATCATATTATTGGTCACTAATATGTATCTGACTGTTGCACACGTCCATCACAGACTCAACCTTCAACTATAAGTGAATAACGAGCCGAAACATCGGATAAATCCTAGATAGCTCGGTGGAAGAGCCTCGGTTCCCAAAGCCAAATGTCTCGAGCTCAATTCCCATGTTCAGGTGTGTTTTTTAACTAATTTAAATTTGATTTAATGTAGTATTATGGTTAGTAGAGGTTATTGAAAGTCTCTATTACTAAAATTTCTAAACTTACCGTAAATATCTTATGTCAGTACCATTTATATATGAATAATTTTATTTGTTTCAGAACATAATGACTGGCATGCTACTTGCAACTCATGGGAACACACTCTACCAATGGGAGTTAAAGGACTGCTAATTCAGCTAACTCATGAGGTGACTCCACCCCAGCCTGGGGATACCCCAAACCGTGAGCCCTATGTGCCGGCGTGCAAATGTTTCTTCCCCAAAATGCCGGTGGAAGCACGGGCGAAGCTGCAGCTTTCCAGACTGTGGTCCCATGCAGAGTTGTCGAGTTGGAGAACCATGAGCCCTATATGCTAGCATACACACTCTTCTTCAAGAACCATGAGGTGTATGTGTATGATTATTAATAATGTTATTTATATATGTATTATTATTACGATATTGATGTACCTCCCGCAAAATTGTCGTCCCTACATAACTTAATCAACCAATGCCGTAATTATTACCAAAGTGGTTATTGTTCTCTCAATCAGCTCAGCATGTTTACTATTAACTTCCATATTAATCTAAAAATAAAATTAAATTACTGGTCCTTAGTTCAACAGTTGCATTTTATTTCACTCTTAGCTTGCAGTACAAATTATCTCTAAAATATTAATTACAATAGTGAGTTATATTTATAATACACTGATCTTGTACTCATGAAGTTTCTCGAAAAGTAAATAACTACTTCTGACTATGATATGGTATCGTCTACCATCGTATGGTTAAACGTGTTACTGTCAAGTAACACTGTAGGCGATCTGGGTTTGATTTCCGATCAAATAGGTGAGTTTTCTTTCCCTAAATTATTTTCCACTCCACTTCATCACAAATGCGTGTACATTCAATTTAAATCTATGCAATCCTCATTCCTATTTTATTAGCGAACTTAATATGTGCGTGTAATATAAACGGATACCAAGACCTTTTGGGGGGAAAAAAATGTTGAGAAACATTGCCAGTTTTCTCCAACAAGTTTATATACAGTTGTGTGTCGACAATTTGGAATTAAGAAATCCGCATCGTTGATAGTCCATATTGCCAAGAAAAAAAATTATTTATAAAAATAACCATAGTGGTATTAATATCCGAAACATGGCCGTCCAAAACGCACCTCAACCGCTGTTGGTAAAAATAATGAGACTTTTTTTCGTTGATAGATTTTTGCCTTAATGTGCGACTAAAGGGAGCGCAAGTATTTTTACAGTTTTTATATAATTGAAATTTCTTGGCAAAGTAAATAAAATATTTCTCCAGTAGCAACATAGAGTTTAGTTTTCTACACATACTATTATCAAGAGATCTTGAATATCTGTCAGGGGTGTCTTGAAATTTTGTCAAAACTTTTTCTCTTTATTTAAATGGTTTTGACAAAATTACAAGACACCCCTGACAGATATTCAAGATCTGTTAGTATTGGTATATGTAGAAAACTAAACTCTATATTGCTACTGGAGAAATATTATATTTATTTTGATCAAGAAATTTAAATTTTATAAAAACTGTAAAAATACTGGCGCTCCCTTCTGCCACACCTTAAGATATTGCTTTAGGATTTGTGATATTTAGCAACAAAAAACCATTTAAATTCTTAAATTAAATTAAATTAAGTAAAAATGTTTCTACTTTAACGATGAGTTTTCTTAAATATCCCGTCTATGCTTATTTTATTTTTTTATCAAATAAACAGACTGTATTTAATCTGGACTGGGTCACTCCGCAATTAGTCCAAATTATCGACTTTCTGTTGTATTTAAATTATTGTTACAATGAAGCTTCTTATTAGCATCGTAGTTTAATGAGTGTCAAATCGAAGCCAATAGACTATAAACTAAACTAAATCCCTTGCAAAACTTCCGTTGGAGGAATGTAAAGCCGTCGGTTTCATGTTTATTGTGGTCTGTATAAGAACCATGAAGGTATGTATATGCCATCTTGGGAAAATTGGTAAAATATTTCGCTTTTACTCATAAATATATAATCAGTCGGTTCAGAAATTGAAAGTTAATTACATCAAATCAATAAAACTGTTAGAAACAGAACTCATATTGGCATTGGTAAACATTGTTTTACGTTGCTTGGAGACGTTTGTAAACTACAGATATTGGAAAATCTTTTCTTCAGATAATTATCCATGAAGAAGATAGGAAATATCTCTGTTTTATGTGGTGGAATGAAGCGGAGCATATCTATAATATCTTCAGACATGCAAGAGTGTATTTGGCTTAATCTGTAGTCTCTTCCTCTTGGTGGCAGTTTTGGATTATCATTTGAGTAAATATTTACTAGCCTTCCATTTCAATCCCCTGATCATTAAGAGATTTCTACAGAGCTTCTATGTAGACAACGTTGTCAGGAGCATTGACGGTGAATTTGAAGTAGATCAGTTTATCCAGAAATCTAGTGAAGTCTTATCTGAAGGCAGATTTAATTTGAGAGGACGGCAATTCACTCAAGATGAGGTAAAATCAACACCTCTCTCTTCAGTCTTGTGGGATCGGAAAGATGATATGTTGCTTCTGAATGTGGACTGGTTGAATAGGTGTATTGTTGAGACGCTATAAAAAGGAAAATTTTCTCTATTGCGAAAAGAATTTTCTATTCTGTGACTCCAGTTTACATGCTTATATGGCAGTTGTTTTCATTAGATGTGAATCCAGAGATCATCACATAAGTGTGCAGTTATGTGATGGAAGATCTAGCGTATCCCCTCTCAAAAAATATTTATCCCTATATTAGAATTGTTAGCAGCTACAATTGGTCGAGGTTGCTAAAAGGTGTGCAAGAATCTACTTGTTTGAAGGTTCTTGATGTTTTTTAACTATCGGATTCTTCTACAGTGCTGGCTTGGATTTGTATGAATGATAATTGGTCTGTTTTTGTAATAAATCGGGTGAATGAGATCAGGAACTTGACCGATCCCAGTAGTTCAATGAACCCAACTGATTTACCATCACCTGGATGTTCTGTTTCTCAGCTGGTGGATTCCCAATGGTGGGAGGGCACTGCCTGGTTACACGAATAACCAAACTGTTGGCCTCTAGCAGAACCTGTTTATGAAGAAAAAGACATATCTGAAGAAATGAAGAAAACTCCAGTGAATTATCTTACTATAGTCGACAATCCTCGCTAAATCTTTTTGTGGAAGACGTTGTCCTCAGATTTAACACAAGATTATTCCTTAGAGAAGATTTGAAGATGTTAAGATCCCTTATGATTCTACCAGCGCACCCTGTTGTTGTTTCCCTTCTCATCATGGAAGAGCATGTGAAACAAAATCACACCGGTGTGCGACTTCTTCATAATCACCAAAGACAAAGTTTTTGGATTATTGGTGGGAAGAGAACTGTGAGAAAAGTTATGTCATTGTTTCAGATGCCGGAGGCATAAGAGAAAACATGCGGAGGTGGCCCAAGCTCCTTTACCTCTCAACCGAATTAGAGAATCATCTGTGTTTGAAGTAATAGGGATTGACTTGGCGGGTCCGCTGTTTTATAGAGTTGAGTGTAAAGCATGGTTTGTAGTTTTCACTTGTGCTTTCTACCAAGCAGTACATCCGGATTTGGTTACTTCTCTCTCCACCGAAGCTTTCCTTCAAGTTTTCCAGCGTTTTGTAGTTCTAAGAGGGCGTCCTTCTGTTATTTATTCTGACAATGGCAACAATTTCACTGGTGCCAATAACACGTTTAAACACTTGATTGGGAAAAGACTTCTAAACATAGCTCGGTTGAACGTATCACTTTGAAATTTAACCCCCTAGTGCCCCATGGTGGGGAGGCTTCTGGGAAAGGTTAATAAGAGTAATAAAAGAACTTTTGAAGCGAGTTTTAGGCAAAGCTTTCCTAACTTTCCAAGAAATGCTTACTCTTCTCTGTAGTATAGAAGCTGCAATTAACTCTAGGCCACTGACATACCTGACAGAAGATTGTGGCGATTTAAGTCCTCTCACCAAGGCTTGTTATCTAGAAGAAATAAAGGAAATGGGAGTTCCAGAATGTGATGCTTTGGATGTTAAAAGTATGACCAGATGAAACCGTCATTTGTTAAATCTAAGAAATGAATTGAAGAAGAGATTTCAGCATTAGTATCTGGGTATTTTGGCATGTAGTAAACGAAACAAGTACACTACTTTGTTCAAGATTGGTGTGTAATGTGAAGTTAGAAGTAGAACTCCGAAAAGAAAAAATACACACGGCCATCCAAGCATTTCTTTTTATTAACTAATAATTTCCACATAAGGTTGTATTTCTCGAGACCAGGCTGGCTTGGCGTCAGGGACGCGTACACAAACAAAACAAAACAAACTACGAACAAAGGATGCGCATGCGCGACAGAGAAAACATCTCTTCCACGCATCATAGCGGAGATTGAAAACCTCCGCTAGATTCAAATTTCAAACACAATGCGTTTTAAACAAAGATAAACAAATAAATGTGTTAAGCATATTCATTAGTTGATATAGGGAGAATAACCAATATCTAATCGTTTACAAAAGCATACATTACAGTTACCTTCCTTATCTGGGGGAAGGACACACGCAGCAATGTCCAACCTCAGATAACCTCTCTGGCCAAGCGAGTAAACATATCTAATCTGAAAATTGCTTAAATTACTTAATAAGAGAGCTTCATAATTGAAACACAGAAACAATTACTCCATAAATATACTACTAAGTAATGGCAATCACTTATAATTAATATGAACTAAAACTTATCATCTCTACAACACAAACTTTACAACATAGTTAATAATGGTACTTCTTATATACATACGAAAACTTTATAATATCAATAACATTGGATTTACGAACACTCCCACTTGCATACTTTTCTTCTACCATATCTATGTATACATAAAAAACTAAATTTTCAAACCTCAAATCACCCATCTAATATACTTTCCAGGAGAGCGTGGCTGTCCACCACCTGTTTCACAACTATCTCACGGGATCAAGTATTATATGACCCTAGAGCACTGCACTCTACGCCACACTGAGATCCAACATCCACCTCCCAGGTCTTCTTCGACGCATTTTTGTATTAAGTATCATGTAATCATATATACGTAGTGGGTTAAAGAAGTATTGAATTACTATGGTATCATAGACGTATCATTGAATATTGTAGATTATAAGTAGTATATCATTGTAGAGCCATTGTTGCTCAGGACATAAACATCATTTCCACAGCCACCAAAACCCACCTCCACACAAGCATCTTCCTCATATACTCAACAGCATTGTGATAACTGCGTCTCCCGTCAACAGTGGTGAGACTTGACCTCCCAACATAAACCAAATGTTCACATTGGTAAAACTTATTCAGTCCTGGTTTCTCAGAAAATATCAACTGATTCTCCCACATTATGTCTAATAATTTCTCCCATTGTTCCTCTTTAATCACTGCCATCTGAATCTTTTCTTCAATCTTTTCCCAAGGTATACTAGGTCCGCTGGTGGACACCTGTCTCACTCCTACTTCCCCTTCCTCTTCAATAGCTACCTCCTTTTCTCTTTCTATTTGCAGCTTCATCATCTTGGATTCTAATCTCTCCACAAAAGGGACAACTATGTTCATTTTCTGCCTATCAATCACTACCTGTCTTTTAGAGTAGTCTATCCTCACACTAAACCCTGTCATCCAATCTGATCCCAAAATAGCTGGAACATTTAACCCTTCCACAACCAGGAAAATAATATTTATAGTTTTGTTTGTCAGTTTTACATCAAGTAACACTTGAGTTTTTGCTTTTTTATTCTTCAAACCAGTAGCCCCCACTATCACGATATTACTCACAGGCAATACAGGAATTTTCATCTCTGGATTATTTTCTTTTATTTGCTCATAATACTCTTGAGATAATGCAGTTATTTCTGAGCCAGTATCTATCAATAACTCTACTACAAAATCGCCTACTCTTCCGTGTATCTCTGGCGATATAACTTTACTGAACTCAAATTTATTATTTCCCTCGTGTAACAAATCTTCCTTGGGACTGCCTTGTAATATTACATATTGGTTCATATACTCTAAGTGGGTTAACTGCTCCACCGTCCGTCTCTTATTCATACTACCTCCCATGCCCGGACCATTGCATAATTGGCCTACAAGTTTTCCGACTCTCTAGCACCTGCATCCAAATACATACGGTTTATTGTCTCAGGTTGCAGATTTTGCGCTCTCACCCAGTGAGTTTGTGCTAGGTTAGGGTTGTCATTTCTTTGGTTTGGCCCATTCTCATTTCTATGTCCTTGGTTATATGCCCTAGAAAGGTTGTGTTGATTCCTAGACCTATACTCTCTCTCCCTCTGCCACGGTTGCTGTGACTGATTGGATCTGCCTGGTTCTGGATTATAAGTGGAAGGTTGGTTCCCATTGTTCCTGTTCTGAACCTCTCCTCTCCCATGGTGTGGTGGAAATGGTCCTTGTCGAGATATGTCAACACTCTCTCTGCTCTGCATACTACGCTGTTCTACCTCCCTATATCTTTCCCACCTATTGTCGAACCCTACTAGCACTTCCTCCATGACCTTCAAACTTCCACTATTCGCAATCATCAAGGCATCTGGCACATTTGGACGGAAATGGCGAGCTAGATGTCCCATAAACCTATGCTCTCCCATAGGATATTCTAGATACTCAGTTTGAGTCACCAGCTGGCGGAAATATTCACCCATCGAGCCTAATTTGGGATGGTATTTTCCGTTGAAAATGTACTGGAGGAAGTCGTCCTGTGTCTCCTGAGACCAATACTTTTTTAAGAACACCTCCTTTGCCACTTCATACGTCTCCCACTCTCCTTCCAAACTACTCGCCCAGGCCCTGGCTTCACCTTCCAAATTTACCATCAGCACCTCGATTTTTTATTGTTCAACAAAATGCCCGCCCTTTAGTGCTCTATCTATTTTTTTTGTACTGGGCTGCAGAGATGCTCCCCATTTTACCATTGTATTTGGGGATTAGAGACATGGTTACTTCACTTAAACTTCTTGGTATCGATTCCAGACCTTCAGTCCCACTTAACTTACGACTACCAGCAACCTCAGCCTTTCTCATTCTTACAGTTAATTCCGCAATCCGATTGCTTAACTGCGTTACAGTCTCCTCATATTTGTCTTTTAGGCCCGTGTCATGACCTTCATTCTGTCTACATTCCTTTCTGACTTTACTTTATTATTATTATTATTATTATTATTATTATTTAGCACCGCATCTTACTACCCGTTCGGGTTATACGCTTTAAGTACTAATTACACTAATGGATTAGGAATTGGGAAGGTTGAATTAAAGGAAGTGAACCCGCATTTGCGTGGAGGGAGGGTGGAAAACCATGTAGAAAAAACCACCCCCAGTTCACCCGACCGAGATTCGAACCTCGATCTCCCCGTCCTAAGCAGTCGGGCTCAATACGACAAGCGCGTTAGCCAACTACGCCACAGAGGCGGGTCTGACTTTACTAATCTGGAACGTAATTAAATTGCACCGCCTGGGACGGCGCTTTGACATACATGTTAATATATAAGTAATGAGAACAAGAGGAGATTATGATTAATAAATTTAATGATTGAGTATACATGATAAAACAGATATTTGACATATTGCACTTATATCTCAGTAAGTACGTAGTTTAAAAACAATGAAGTAATGAAGTGTGGCAGGCTTGCCTAAGTATTGGCCACAAGGGGGCGAGAAGCGCCGAGATAATAACACACCCAAAACGTGGTGTTATTCTTTCTGCTATTTACATGTCAAGTCGGCCTTGCAGGCAGAGTAAGTGCGTACCTCAGGCAAGTTCAGGTTTAGCTATACTAGAGAGCCCTTGGTACATATATACTATCCTTATCAGAGTACAAAAACAGTTACTAGGACATATCAAGGTCCACGGGCCAATCGAGGACGAGACGCGTTCCACTGGTTGATCACCCGCAGGGTGAGCAACACCACAAAAATCTAACAATGAATAAGTAACAACTGCAGTCGAGCCTGAGGGGCAAGATATGATGTGTCCATTGATGTATATTTAGGATAGCTTGCCTAGGCAGGAGATCGTTTAGGCTATAGGGAGGCCGATGATTAATACCTAATTAGGTTCACTGGTCTATCCCAATGTTGTTGTTGGGAGGTCAAACTGTGGGCCGCTCGTGACTTCCATGATTGGCCCGCGGTATAGTGGGGTACCCGTCATTTGGCCTAAAAGGCATTTGGCCTAAAGTGTAGGCTAAACGCCTTTAGGCCAAATGCCTTTAGGCCAAATGCCTTTTAGGCCAAATGACTTTAGGCCAAACGCCTTTTAGGCCAAACGCCTTTTTGTAAATTTAATTTTTAGACCATTTATTAAAATATGTTTTGCTGTCTTCGGAAACATTCGTTAAGATTTGTAATGATGCTAATAGATGGCGAGGTGTGTAGTGTTTAGTTAAATTGTATATACTACCGTTTCAAAATATATAAGTCTTTTCTAAATTTACTACTTCCCAAGGTATAGCAGCACGTCCATTAACCTGTAGTACCACTTTTGTATGTTGAACTTTTTACATTGCCAAGGTTTTGTTCTAATTTTCGACAAGCCATCTTGTTAATGTGGGGAGTGCCAGGCCACCACCGTGGTTCGGATTCCACGTTAAACTGTAGGTCCTTCATTTCATCTCCCAATCACCCTACCATTACACATTAGCGTAAGTGCGTATAACCCGAACGGGTAGTAAGACGTGGTGCTAATAATAATAATTTTTGTACCGTTTTGTACCAGAAATAAAAAGTTTTGTACCCGTACCGTTTTTTATTAATTAGCACACCATTTTAATATTTTTTTTATTTTGAATTTTTAATATATTTTTTTTAAGTGCCAAAGTATATTTTATCAGTCTTTCAAGTATATTTGTTTATTAATTTTGCTAAATGAATTAATCAATCATTCATTTTTTAATAATCATATTAACTTACTCGAGTTTGCCCACGGCTTCGCTCACATTTAAGTTGGGTAAATTATCTTATTTTTAGCAAATCATCTAAACCAGGTTTTCTCAAACTCTATACTCTTGAGCCTTATATGAACATAAAATTAATTGTTAAGACTCTTATTCTTAGAATAAAATAACTTTTTTACGTTAAAATACAAAAATGAGACATTTATTATTTAATTGATTTAATTATTTTCTGATAAGAGCTTTGTAGAAGTTTATAAAAATAGTAAGGTTTTGTAAGATATTAATTAATTTTATTGCTTCATAGGCCAAACAGAATATTAATTTTTTAGTCAATCATAATTTAGGCAAGTCGAAAGAAGTGAGAAATTGGTTCACACCTCATCTGAAATCCCTTCGCGCCTCGCAGTTTGAGAAACCCTGATCTGAACTACCAAAAATACAATTTCAGACACGTATGAGGCGAAAACTTTGTATGTTGATGAAGCCACAAATTAACTACTACCTATAAGAAGTAAAATCTATTAATATATATATGCAGTCTTTGCATCAATATTTTGCTCGCTTACGCAGAGACATTGTTGAAATGAACACCAAAAGAAATAGTTTAAATTTACTAACTAAACATGAATTAATTTGAAAGAATCACTCTAGTACTAAGCACCTCAGCTTATCAAATAAATTGTTCTGTTAGTAATTGTTTCTATTGGTTTTTGAAAATTTTCCCTTCTCCTCCCCAATCATAATTTCTCTAACTCCCATTTAAACACATAGTTTTAAGAATACTTTCTTTATCTATAGTTGTTCTTCTACCTGCCAGCCAAATTTCGATTTTAAACTATAGATAAAAGGTTTTTTATAACTCCCCTCACCCCTCCCTTGATTTCATGGAGTTACATTTTAAAATGTTCAGACTTATTAGTTATTTGGAGTGGTGCATTTACGGCATGCCAAAATTCAATTTTTAACGACACTGCACTGAGATGTAGTAGTTTCTATTAATTTTGTAGATTTTGGATTCCTTATTCCCAACCCACTTTGAGAAATTTAGAGTCTAACGTTATTTTGGCTATCTGGGATTTGATTTATCTTTATTTATCTGTCAAAATTTTATTTTTTTCCTAATCTCAAAAAGTTTTTTTCTCTATTATACTCCATCACCACTATTTCTCAGAATGCAATTTTAAATTATTATTATTATTATTATTATTATTATTATTTATTATTATGAAAATGTATATTTATATTGTTTCCCGTACCTAATTAATACATTTAAATTCTTTACAATACAGAGAAGTAATGAAATATATTAGTTTTTGAAAATGTTGACCTCCAAGCTCCCCTTCCTCCTGCAATTACTCAACTCACTGAGAAATTTCAAATTTTAAGATTTATTTGGTCATCTTGATGGGTCCTTCCTTATACTAAGGCTACTAGAGTTGTAGGGAAGGCTCGTTCACTTTACCGGCCAGCATTCAGCTCTACCCTAACACGCAGCGCTGCTGTAACGTCTGCTCGTGAACTAGCCAAGCTTGCTTCTGTTCGGATCATGTGACTGTGTAGTGCAGCACTTTTTTTAAATTATTATTCAGCACCACGTCTTACTACCCGTTCGGGTTATACGCCTAAGTACTAATTACGCTAATGGATTAGGAATTGGAATGTTGAATTAGTGGAAGTGAACCCGCATTTGCGTGGAGGGAGAGTGAAAACCATTGAGGAAAAACCACCCCCAGTTCACCCACCGAGATTCAAACCTCGATCTCCCCATCCTCAGCAGTTGAGCTCAACACGACTAGCGCGTTAGCTATCTACGCCACCGAGGGGGGTGCGCTCGTTACTAACTTCTTATTTATGTCAAGTATGCTTCCAAAGTCAAAATGTGAATAGTAAATGTTTGTATGTTTATTGTAAGCTTTCTTATTATTTATGCGTGAAGGTTACGAAAAGTGTCATACCGATACTAAGAAAATGCCGGGTAAGCGTTATATCGTTGCCGTATGCAATAAAAGTAATCTAAGAGATATGGTGTTATACACCATGACTTCCCTAAAGATTCTGATGTCAGATGAAGATGTATTCCCTTCTGAACCAGATGGAAAATCATGATTCATATTTTATTTGCTCAGAACATTTTTTCACCTAATGAATATGAACAAGACCTTCAGCCTAACTGCTGTAATTTCCTAAAAAAGCAAATTAAAACCGCCCTTATTTGTGATGTCTCCGAAAATGTTATCCAAGGGGAAACTATATCACCCGTGAATCTAGGCATTGTATTAGATTTACGAAACAAATAGTAAGTGATTTCATGGCGGTAAACATGTCACCCCCAATAGTTTTACTTTATGGAAAAGTCCCCTTCTATAGTGAATTTAATTATTTGTTTAAATATTTTTACTTAACTGCAAGATTTCACATATGCATTTTATAACCTTATTATCCAAATCGATCTTGCTTCATTAATGTGGACAGTAGTCCTGGAAGAGAAATCTCCCCATGCAAGGTGGATATAGTTTTATGATATCCGTGCCATCTTAAAACATACTTTAGAAACATTATTTCTAAATTTAATAAATCACGTGGCTGTTTGACACACATAAAATGTTTTTGTACAAGAACATAGTTTATTGTAGTACATGAACAAATGTAAATAGTACGCAAGTTAATGAAAGAATTAAGGTATTTGGTGACGTAAATGTTTACCTTAAATTATGTGTTAACTTTTCAATATAAATTTAATAACCCTCTTGTAAGTAGGCCTATTCATAAACCAATTTGTAGTATAGTGAAAATCTTGAATTATATTAATGTTCAAATGAGTGTGTCAGACTATATATTTAAAGGGTAATATTAGATTCACTACATTTATGTTATATAAATTGGTAATAATATATGCCCCCCTCAAAGTTGGAGATAATATGTGTGTCCTCCACCTATATCCCCCACCCCCCCCCCCCTCAGTTGGAAATAAAGTTGTCCTTAAGATTGAAGTTCAAATCCCAGCCGGGTGTAACAAGGGTATTTTTCCCTAAAATGGTACCCCACTCTCAATATACGCAAATTAGGTACATTCAATCTAAAATGTAACATTCCTCATTCCTGGTTCATTAGGGTAAAATTGATGTATGTGTACAACTCAAACGGGTAGTAAGTCACAATGGAAAAAAACCTATTGTGATGACTATCAAGAGTATCGGACAAGCTTTATTAGTGTTGGGGGAGGTAGTTTGTAAAAACACTATTTTTAAGGAGTTTTTTTGGTGATTGACTCCAAGCCAGTGGAAAATAATTTGAAAATGGAATGCCACTAAAAGCTATTTGGGGTCTCCCCTTAAGCATTTAGAAATAATAATAGATTGTTTTAGAATCTTTTTGAAGTTTGATGCAAACCATCTTTCAGCTTCAAATCAAGTATATCAGAGGGAAGTTTAACAAACTGGAGAAGGCACATTTCGATGGGGAGAAAAATTTGGTAATACCCCACCCTATCAACCCTTCCCTCTTTCCCATTTTTCCCCCTCAATGAACACCGTAAAAAACTAGACACACCAAAAAAAAAAAATGTAGAATTTTTCCTCAGAGTCTACAAACTAACATAAACTAAACAAATAAACATCCAGCCCCCTGACATTAATTCATCTTTGGGGGAAAGGGGGGAAAAAGCACGGGTAACCAAAAAAAATTTTTTTTTTGGGGACTTCCCGGGGGAATCAACCCCGGGGGGACATTTAGCTCAGTATACAAACACGCTCCAAAACTGAAAAATTTTTCGGACGGGGAAATTAAAAACAATTTTTATTATTTTTTATGTGTTTTTTATAAAAAAAATTCCCCTATATTACTGATAAAAAATTTTTACCCTTTTTTTTAAAAAAAATAAAAAACTGGTACGTTGGTATTAACGCAAAACCCCCCGGGCCCCTCATAAAAAACGCCTCAAAATATAACTTTTTTTTAAAATCCCCGCGGAGGGGGGGGTGTATGTATTCCCCTTTTTAAAATTCATTCATGTTTAAAATTTAAAAAAAAGTTTTTGGTGATTTTTTAAAAAATTTTTTTAATTTAAATTAAACATAATACTAGTAAAAAATTATTTTTTGAGATTCCCCGGCCCCCATTCCATTTTTTCTGGTACAAAGCCCCGGGGTCTAAAAGGGGGAAACCCCGGGCCCCAAATTTTAAATTATATTTAAGGGTTTTAAAAAAACACGCTGGGGTAGCTTGTCTTTTCGAAGTTTTTTAGTTTAATTTTAAAAACCGAAATTGGGTGGGGGCAGTGTTCCCCTGAAGCCCCCTAAAACCCCCGGGGTCCTCGGTAAAAAAACCCCCAAAATCTTGTGTTAAGAGCCCTTAAAAACTAAAACAATTTTAATTACCAGAATGGTGGCAAAAGTTATACCCCTTTTTCTTTTTAAAAAATTTTTGGAAGTTTATTTTGGGGTGTTTTTTTTGAAATGAAATTTTAAAGGGAAAATTTTTAAATATTGGGGGGTTTTTAATAAAAATTTTTTAAACCCCAAACCCCTTAAAAAAGGACCCTTTTTGTAAAACCGACCCCCCCCTTTTTCCCCAAAATGTTTTATTTTTTAAAGTAAAAATTTTTTATTTTTAAAATTGAAATTTTTGGGGGTTAGGGGGGAAGGTTTTCCACTTTTACCCCCCCCCATTGAGTCCCAAAACTGGTTCTAAAAAAAACCTTTTAGAGGTCTTTTTTTCATAGATACAATTAATTTAAATTTTTTTAAGATTTTTTTAAAAAAAGGTTTTTTTTAAAATTTTAAAACCCCCCTTTTTCTCCCCCAAGTGAAAAAATCAAAAGTATACCCTTTTTAGCTTTTATTTAAAAAAGGGGGTACAAATTTTTTAGTTCAAAACCCTTTAAAAAAAGGTTTTAAAATTTTTAAATATATAATTTTAAAAAAAGAATTTTTTTTGAGCCTTTTGGGGTTTTAAAGAGTTTTTTCATTTATATTATTAAGTCAATATAGTAATTTTTGGTAATTTAAATTTTAAAAAAAGGGGTTAAAAATTAAATTTAAAAAGGGAAATTTATAATTATACAAAAATTACATTTGTTATTTTTAAAAATAAAAATGTATTTTCACGCAAAAAAAATTTTTCAAGTAAATAAAAAAATTTTCAATTATGTTTTTTTTTTTTTTGTATTTCCCCACGCCACCCCAATGTTTTCCCAAATTTTAAAAATAAAAATTAAAGGGGGGTAGGGGGAAAAAAAAATTTATGAGAAGTACCCTCTTTTTGCGTGGAAACGGGGAAACCCCTTTTGGAAAAAATATTCCTTTTAAAGTCCCCCGTGTAATTGAGCAAAAGGTAGGCACATTTTTGTCCTCGTTTTTTTTATTTTATAGTAAAAATCTTTTTTTAAAAAATTAAAATAAATACATAATTTAAAAAAATTAGATATCACAAAACTTTACACAAAAATACCCCAAATCAATACATTATTTAATCTATATAAAAAAGGGAAAAAAAAGAGAGAGGTCCCGGGGCCAAAAAACTGGGAAAAAATCAAAAAAAATTATGTTGGGGGGTTTTTAAAAAAACCCCAAAAAATTCCGGGGGAAAAATAAAAATTTTTTTTTTGGTTTATTTCAATCTTTTTTTTTATTTTTAAAAAGGGGGGAGGAAAGGACGGGCCCCTAAACCCACCCTTAAAAAATCCTTTAATCCCCAGGGGGAAAAGAAAAGGGGAAGAGTTAGCCTTTTTTGCCACGTAACTCAAGTTGGCCCGCCACTTTTTTAAAAAAAAAATTTTTTTTCTAATCTTTTTTTCCCCCTTTTTTGTGCTCATATTTCCCGGGAAAATGAACAGTTTTCTTGAAACGGGGCCAAAATTAAAAAAATATTTAATGGGGTGGGCCAACTTGAGCTCAAGCTAGCCCCCCCACATATTAAAAACACAACATAACAAAATTTTTTAATCAACCTTTTTGCTCCTTTTTGGGGGCATAGGGGGCCCGAAAATGAACATTTGTTTTTTAAAATTAAAAATCTAAAAAAACAATTAAGTGGGGGGTAACTTATTCTTTCCCTTTTACCATAACCTGTAGAAAAAATTAATTTAAAGCTGGCCCGCCAAAATTTTTAAAAAAAATGAAAAAAAATGCGGGGTTTTTACCCCTTCGTTTTTTTCGTTTTGCTAAATTTGGGCCCCAAAAATAGTTTTTTGGGGCCCTATGGCCCAAAAAAAAGAGTTTTTGCGCTCTAAATTAGAAAACTAAAAACCCTTTTTAAAGGGGACTACTTTAGCCTATTGGGGCCCCTTCTTAAAAATTTTTTCCAAAAAAGGGGCCCAGATTCACAGCCAAAAACTTTTTTTTGGGGGCCCAAAAATAGCAAAAACTAAAAACCCAAAAGAATCGTGAAAAACAGAATTTTTTAAAATTGATTTTAAAAATTTGGGGTGGCCATTTTTTTAATTTTTCTACATTTATGAAATGGGGGAATTCAATTTGCCCCCCCAAAATTAAATCTCTCTGATTTTCAATTTTTTAAAGCACAAATTTTTTTTGGGGGGCATATACAAAAAAGGAACACAAGGGTTTTGACTTAAAATAAATTTTTTATTTGGGGGTTTTTCAATATGGGGGGGGCTAGCTTACCAATTTGGGGCCCACCCCATTAAAATTTTTTTTTAAAATGGCCAGTTTAACAGCACAAATTTCAGGTTCGCGCACATAGGAGAAAAAAATAAGAAAAAAACTTTTTTAAAAAAAAAAAATTTTTTTTTTTCGGCATAGTGGCGGGCCAACTTAGTCACTTCTGTTTCCCCAAAATCTAAAGGGGATTCTTTTTTGGAAGGGGGGAACACAAGCGTTCCTACGGTGAGAATTTTTTCCAACCAAAAAGCCGCAATTTACCCCCGGGGCCTTTTTGCTGCCCCCCATTGGCATTTGGAGGTCCACTTGCTTACATCGTATTTTTTTTCTTACCCGGGAAGTTATCACCTGAAAAGGCCCCCAAAATTTTGTATTTTTAATTTTTATAAACCCCTTTAAAAAAAAAACCAAACAAAAATTTCCAAAAAATTTTTTTGTTTTTTTCCCAAAAAAGTTAAATAATTCCGAAAGTTTAAAAATTACGGGGAAGGGAAATTAAAAGTAATTTTTTTTAAACAAAGGACCTATTGTTTAAAACATACCCATTTTTTTTAATAATATCACCGTAAAAAAAATTTTTTACACTTTTTAAAAAAAATAACGTACTAATTAATAAAAAAAAGGGGTTTTTTTTAAAAATTTTTCTAAAATAATAATAGTTTTTAAGGGGATAAAATCAAAAAAAAAAATTTTAAAAAGTTTATATATATAAAATATATATATAAAATATATATAAATAATAATAAAAACCATTTTTAATTTTTTACGGAAAAAATTTTTTTTAAAAATCGTCCACTTATTTATAAAATTTTTAAATCAATAGATAAAAAAAATATTTCATATATATCTCATAGGGAAAAACGAAAAGGGGGCGTCACTTCAAAAAATTTAAAGTGGGTGGGTTTGAAGGGGGGGGGGGTTTTCCCCTTTTCCTTTTTCCTTTGGGGAAAAATTTGTCAAAAGCCCCCAAAAATTTTAAAATTACCGAATAATTTTACCGAGCGTAAACCCCGTTGCTGAAAGGGGAATTTTCTTTTTTTTTTTCTTTAAATTTTTAGGCCCGGGGGAGATTTTTTAAACAAGGAAAAAAAAACGGAAATCTATATAAAAAAGGGGTTGATAGATTTTTTTGTGAACTACTGATCTTTTTATAAAAGGATATTGAAAATGTTTTTAAAATTTTATTGTAACTACCTTGCATCATTGTGTGCATCTATATCAATGAACAAAAAAACAGTCCTTTTTTACTTTCCGAAGATAACCAAGGGTTTTTTTAAATTTTTATTTTTTTAGGCCAAAAATGACTTTAGGCCCAACCCTTTTTTGGGCCAAAAAAGGGTTTTGGGCCAACCCCCTTTACCCAAAACCCCCTTTGGGCCAAATGCCTTTTGGCCCAAAAAATTTCCTTTTTTTAGGCCAAATCCTTTTTGGCCAAAAACCCCTTTAGGCCAAACGCCTTTTGGGGCCCCCAAAATTTTTTGGGGCCAAATGATTTTGGGGGTTTCATTTTTAGGCCAAATCCTTTGGGGCCAACGGCCGGGGCCCCCCGGGGGATTCACCCCCCCCCGACGCAAAAAAGCGCCTAAACCGCAATATAGATTGGGGGCCTTTTCTCCGGGCCCCGGGGGAGACAAAAACTTTAAAATTTTTGCATAACTACCAAAAAACGGTAACATAACTACAGGCCCCCCCTTTAACACGAATTTTTTTTCCTATTTTAAAACCCCAAAACCAAATGATACTTCTACAAATCCTCGGGGGACAAAAAACTAACCCTAAAAAAAAAAAATTTTAATTTGGACCCTACCGTCGTATAAAATCCTCGTAGTATTAAAACCCCCTTCGCATCCCCGGGGTTTAGAAAACCTTTTTCCCCAAAAAAAAAACCACCGTCGACTAGATGAAATTTCCCCAACTGGAAGTCCGTTAAAAAAGGGGCCGCGTAGACGAAGTTTAAGCGACGTCTCTGGCGTGTTCTGTACTCCTTTCCCCCACATTCAGGCGTAAAAAAGGGGTACCCCCTCGAAGGGGAAGGGGGAACCTCCCCCAAACTTCTAAAAACCCAAAACCCCTTGGGGCCAAAAATTTTTTTTTTGGGCGGTCAGTGGGGGATTTTTCCCCTCGAACGGGGATATTCCCAGCGGTGGTATGGGGCACTTATCTTTTGGGGGGTCATCAAAAGGGGATCGGGCTTACAGGACGAGCTTTTAAGCGGTAGGAATAAAGAGATATAAATTTAGCAAAAATTTTAAAATTTGAAAAATTTTTTTAAATTTTTTTTAAATTTTCGGGGCTACCAAAAAATACTTTTCCCTTTCACGTTTTAAAGGGGGGAAAAACCTTTTTCCCTTACAAAATCTTACTCAAATTTTTTTTTCCCTCTAGGCCCCAATTTTTACCCTATCAAATTTTCCCTTTTAAAAAAGCGTTTTGCTGCCTCTGCTTTTTTATCACTTAGTGATCTGCCCGTTTTTTCCCCACTACTTTTTTTTTCAAAAATTTTCCAAATTTTTTTTTAAAAACCCCCGGTTTTTAAATTTTTTTTTTTTTGGGCCCTTTTTTTGGGGATTTACTTTTCCCCGGATCTAAATTTGTTATTTTTACCCCTTTTCCCTTTCCCCCTTTTTAATTTTTCCCCCTTTCTACCCCAGACACCCCAACCTTTCCCTCTACCTTAGTCACTTTTTGAAGTTCCCTTTTGGGTCCCCCTAACTGATAAAAACCCCTACTTGTACTTTTCTGAACCTTTTCCCCCCCCATCCTGATTGCTTTCTTTTTTTCTTTTTCTATTGATATCTGCCCTGCCCAATCCTTAATTTAAAAGGCTTTTTAAAATTTTTTCTATCTCCCCTTTTCATTTTTCTACTACCTCGAAAAATTAAAGTTTTGGGGGTTTGGGGCCTTTGGGGGGAAAACTATCTCGTGAAAAATTGATCAATTCTTTTTTTCAAAATTAAATCAATTTTTTCCCCCAGCCTGTAGTTTTTTCCCAAACCCTTTTTCCCTTAAAAAACCTCCAAAATTTTTTGATTTAAATTTTCAAATCACTTTCTAAATTTTTTGATGAATTTCCTTAAACCAGATAATTTTTATTGCCACAACCTTTTCATCTGGGGTTTTTTTTGGTTTTGTAAAGTTTAAAAGGGGGACACGGGAAAAAATTTTTGGGCCCATTCTCACTCCCGGGGAAATTCGATTAATTTTCCAAGGGGAATGAGAAAAACTCCTCCGGACAAAATATATTTTTCCACTAAATTGGGCCCCCCCAAAACGGGGGTTTAAAAACAAAAACCCCGGGGCCTACCCCTTTCCCCAAAATTTTTGATTACTAACCTACTACTTGCTTTTTTTTTTTTTGGGGCAAGAAAATTTTCTTTTTTCCCACGGGCAGTTAAATCGCCTCAAAAACTAATCCCCTTTTGGCCTACTACCACGGGGGCACACCTCATCACACTATTGCCAAAAGTAATAAAATTTTTGTCAATTTCCTCAATCACTTTAAAAAATCCCCCCCTTAGCTTTTTTAAAACACCCCCCAAAACCTTTTTAACCCCCAAAAAGGGCATTCAGCATCCCCCCTCCTACCTACATTGTGTTCTTTTTTGGGGCTTACACAAATACAAATTTTAGCAGTTTTTTAATTATTTAAAATTGTTTAAAATATCATTAAAAATAAAAACAATTTAGACAAAATCGGGGTTTGACTTTTTCCTAATTTTCAAATAAAATTTTTTAAAAAAACACAATACATATTTACCTGAAATTCACAATAGGGGGGATGGGTTTTATGTTGCGGGACTTTAAAAAAACCCAATTTTTAACAAATAACAATTGAACTTTTTGCTGTGTGATAACATACTGTTTTTTCAATTTCATTCTTTAAAACTTATTACTTTAAATTTAAAAATTTAAATTTTTTTTTTTTTAAGGGGAAGCAAAGGGAAAAATAGCGTTTTTTTTAAAATTTTATTTTTAATTTTTTAAAACCCCTTTGCTGTTGTAAAAATGGGGCAGACAAATGTTTATCTGAAAAAAAAACTTTAAAAATTGAGCGGTTTTTGTTTTTATGGTACCCTGTTTTTTTGGAAAAAATTAAAATTTTTAAAACCCCAAAAAAAACCAATGGGACCTAGTAATTTTTTTTAAAATTGATAATTTTTAAAAGTGAAAATTTAAAACTATAATATTAATTTAATTTGTTTTTTAGTTTAAAACAAAGTCTGATTGTCTTTCACTCTGAAACCTGAAAAACTGCCAAAAATACCCATAAAAAAAATTCTAAAATTTTGTCCCGGGGTTTCCAAAATTTTCCTGAAAAGTATTATTTATTTTTCCCCCCTTACTGCTTCAAAATTTTGTCTAAAGTTGAATATTTTTGGTTTTGTTATACTTTGCGAATCCTCAGGTTTCATGTTGCCCCCCCCTTTTTAAAGAAGGGCCCCCTTTTGTAAAAGAATCCTCGTGTTAACCTTTTTCCCAAAAAATTTTTTACTTATTGAAGAGCCCCTTTGGGGGGTCAAACAAAAATTGTTTATTAAAAAATTGGGGGAAAATTTTTCCTCACGTTAAAGTGTCCTTTTGTCCTTGGGGAAAAAAAACGCTTGAAGATAACTTTTTGGGGGGAAGCACTCTTTATCTCGGTCGGAAGTTTTAAAATTTTTTTACACAATTGAAAATGTACATTGGGTGAGTATTTTTAAAATTTCCCTTTTTCCCCTTTTACTTACTTCCCCTTTTAATTTTTGAAAAACCCCCGTAAAAAATCCAACAAACAACCCACGTTTTTTTGGGAAGGGCAAATTTTCCCAAAAATTTTTTCCCCACGATGGGCGCCAATTGTAATGTAAAAATTGGGGTAGAACTCCAAAAGAAAAAAAACACAGGCCCCCCCAATCATTTTTTTTCAAAAAACTAAAATTTTTCCAAAAAAGGTTTGTATTTCAAAAACCCCGGGGGTGGTTTTTGGGTCGGGGGCCGTAAAAAAAAAAAAATACGAAAAAAAGGAAAAACCCCAGGGGCCCAAAGAAAAAAACCTTTTCCACGCATTCAACGGAGATTAAAACCCCCCCCTAATTTAAATTAAAACAAAATTTTTTAAAAAAAAAGAAAAAACTAAAAAAATGGGGTTAAGCATATTCTTTTTTTGAAAATAGGGAAATAAACCAAAAAACTAAACTTTAAAAAAAACAACATTAAAAAGAAATAGCCCCTTTTTGGAAAAAAAGCCCCGGTTTTCCCAAAAAGGGCGGAAAAGGGGCCCGGGGGAAAAATTTGGGGAATTTTTCCCAGATCTATAGAATAAAAGCCGCAAGATTGTGACTACAAAGGTTTAAATTTTTGGCCCCTTTAAAAAGGGCCCCTACCCACTAGGGTTCCCTGATAAAAATTTTTGGGGAAAACAAGGAAATTTTTTTTTTGGGGGAAAAAAAAGAAAAACTTCAGAAGACCCCTTTTAGAATTAAGAGCACCCTTAAAAAACCAAACGTTCTAGCAGAAATAAAGGGGTTCCCCCGATAATAAACGTTTTTTTTGAAGGATATCCATCCTAAAAAGGGGGGGGGAAATTTTTGTGACAAACCAATTTTCCCCTTAAAAAATTTTTTTTAAAAGTTGTTGATGAATTTTGTAAATAAAAAAGATATTTTTTTTAAAAATTTTAGATTGTTTTTAAAATTAAATTTTAATTTTTAAAAATGTTATAATTTTTTTTCCTGTAAAAAAAATCATACTCATTTTTCCTATCAATTTTTACATAAAAAAACTATTTATTTCCAGAGATAATTTTAAATAATATGGTAATTTATAACAAAAATTTAAAAAAAAAGGTTTCTGGCTTTTTACGGGGGGGGAAGTGACAAAGTGTAAAAACATTAATTTTTTAAAAAATTAAAAGTATAAAAGCTAGTTTCTCACAAGTTTTTATTTTGCCCAATTTGGGCACAAAAAAAGCATCTTTTTGTATTACCAAGTTAATGACTTGAAAAAACCCTCTAACTTTGGACATTTTTAAAAATTTTTTTAACCTATTTTTTTGGAATAAGACTAAATGCACCAAAAAAAAAACACTTTTTTTTAAAAATTTTTCTTAATCAATCCCACTTGAATTAAAAAACCCCTTCCCCTTTAAAAACCCCTTTTCAAAAACCAAATGGTCTAAAGCCCCCATTTTTTAAAATTAGAGGGGCCTAACAAAGATATGGATTTTTTCCAAGGGGTTTCTACAAGGGGGTTTTTTAAAATTTGGGGTTTTTTTCCCCTTTAAAATTAAAACCCGAATGGAAAAAACCCCTACCCCCAAAAATATTCCCCCCAAAGGGGTTTTATTTAAGCCCGGGGCGAATTTTTTGGCCCCCTTTTTAGGATTTTTCCCCCAACCTAGCAATTTTGGGGGGGGGGGTATGGGGTTTTTGATTTTTAGTCCCAAATAAGTCCAAAAAAAAAAATTTTCAATTTATTGCCCAAAAAAATTTTATACATGCAAAAAAATTTTTAAATAAAAATTTTTAAAATTTTTAAAAAATCAACCAATCTGGGGACCTATGTTTTAAAAGGGGTATATTAAAATAGGGAAAATTAAAAAATTTCCCCTACAAAAATTTTCGATACGTCTTTTCGTATAAAAAAAATTTTTCTACGTATTCCCTTTAAAAAAAATTTTAACACCAAATCAATTTTTTAAAAGGGGTCCTTTTTTTCCCACACCCCTTAAGGGGTAGAGTAAATTAGAAAAAAAATTTTTTGTCCTGAAGGACTAATCCACTTTTTCACACATTCTAAAATTTGCTCCTTTTTTTTCCTCTGGTTTACTTCCCCTGTTTTTTTTTTTGTCTTTTTTCTTAGTCCCTTACATATGTTCCAACTCGCCAGAGTAAAAATACATATTTTGGGGAAAAAAATTTTTCCAGGGGTCATCTCTTATTTAATTACTCTACTTATTTCTTTTCCCGGGGCCCCATGTAAAATTTTTTCATCTGGTAAAAGAATTAATCAGGATTGACTACGATAATTCCCAAAAAAATTCCCCTGAATAAAAAACCTTTCTTTCTACCCCCATTTTTTGGTTTTCCCCAAAAAAAAATTTTTTTGAAAAGTTGCATACAATCATATTAAAAAAAGGGGAAACGGGGGCGGAATTTAATTTTTTTTTTTGGGCCCCAAAAAAATTTCATTTCATTGGGCCCAAAAACCCCCTTTTAGATTTAACTTATTGGTTTTAAAAATTTTGCACTTGATAAAAATTTTTTAAAATGTTTGCTGAAGGACTTTTTTCTTTACGGGGTTTTTAATTCTAAATGACTTACCCCAAAAACATGTGTCGATGAGTATCAAGGAAAAATTTTTTAAAAATTGGAAAATCATATAAACCCAAAAGAAACCCCTTTGAACTTTAAAAAAATTAATTATTTTTTAACAAATTCCCCGCAAAAAAATTCCGCCAAAACTTGTAAATACCATCTTTTCAAATTTTTTTTTAAAAATTTTTTTTTTTTCCTCGTTAAAAACGTAAGATGCTTTTTTAAAAAAACCCTTTATTTGCTTTTAAGAAAAAAATTTTACTTACTTCTTTTATAATGCCCAAAACCCCATGAAGAATATATTTTCCTTTTGACTTTCTTTTAAAAAACCTTTTTTTCAGAAAGAAAACTTTTTTTAAAAATTTTGGCTGCGAGCTATAAGACGCACAAAAGGGGCTAAAAATCCCCCAAAAAAAAACAACGTTTTATTTTTCTTCTACACACGCCAAAAACCGTTTCAGAAATTTTAAAACGTCAGCATCGTCTTAAAATTGTTTAACAATAAATTTTCTATTTTTCCAATTTTTTTGACAACATCGGACTAGTCAGATTATGTTTTGTTGTTGAAAAAAGGGTTTTCCCCGATTTGTCTTTAAAATTTTTTTATTTTTATCGAAGAGAGCCGCATTTTTAAAACACAATTTGGAGGTTTGATGTATTTTTTTAAATTTTTTAAAATTTTCCCCTTTTTTTATTAAATCCTTTTAAAACAACTTTTAACACAAATTAAACTGCACAAAATTTTTAAAAATTTTCCCCCAAAAACCCCTATGATCTAAATTAGTATCTTGATGCAATACAACAGAAAAAAAGACAGGGGGCCAAAATTTATACTGAAAAGGGATTTACGGATTTTTTTCCCTCAATTTTTGGGGATAAATTTTTCATAAAATTCACCTTTTTTCTGTGAAAAATTTTTTTAAAACCCCTTAAAATAATTTTTTTTTTTTTTCAAAACCCCAAACCCCAAAAAAAAAATTTTCTAAATTAAAACCCTAAACGCTGTTTTCATTTTTTATTTGGGGTTTTTTTAATTTGGTTTTTTTAAAAAGGAAAAAAGTTTTTTAGGAAAAACCCCCAAAATTTTTAAGGAAAAGCTTTTGTTTTTTCAGAATAGTAAAACTGTTTGGTGCGAAAAATTTTTTAATTTTAAAACCCCTTAAATTTTTTTCGTATTTCTACTGGAACTTTTGTTTTAAATTTTTTACTATTTTTAAAAAAGAGCGAATAAAAATTTTAAACCCGCAAAAAAACCCCGAATTTAAGGGGTTTTTCATTTTTAAAAAACTTAATTTTGATGACAGCAATCGTTTTTTTTTTTTAAGAAAAAGAAAAAGGGGAAGTTTTAATACACGTAAAATTTTTCCTATTTACAGCACCTAAATGGGGCCCCCCCAATTTTAACCCTTTTCATTCTTTGTTATCAAAAAACTTTTTTTTGGGGTATTTAAAAAATTTTTGGGAAAGGAAAAAACCCCAACTTAATTTTTTTAAAAACCTAACAACCAAATTTTTTTATTAAGAGTGAGGGGATCTCTTAACACCAAGTTGAATATTATGATCAGTATTTATTAAAATTTCTAATTTAATGGTCATATCTAATGAAAAAAAATTCCTAAATAAAAAATAAAAATTTTTAATTTTTTGGGAAGGTGGGGGGAAGGGGGGGGAGGGTGGGGGTCCGGCATGTCTTTTTCATACGCCAAAAAATTCCCCTTTTGTGCCAACAACACAAAAAAAAAATTTTTATTGATTTTGGGGATCACTTTTAAAAGATTTTAGTGCAGGTGTGTGTAAAAAAAAATTTTTAAATCAAAATTGATTATCAACATCTTTAATTTGAATAGACCGTTTCCGAAAAAAATTTTTTAAAAAATAAAAATCTTGAAGATAACCCTTTTTTTTTTTTCCATGGCTCTGCTTTTCCACCAAAAAAAAAGGGGGAATCTTTATAACCCCCATTCTTTTTTTTTAAAAAAAACTTGTATTTAAAAAAGGCCCCCAACCCCCTTCACATTTTTTTCAGTTAAAACCAAAAATTAATAAAAATTTTTACTGGGCCCCCCTAAAAAAAATTTTTTAAAGAAAAATTTTAAAAATATAATTTATTAAATAGAGATTTTTCTACTAAAAAAAAGAGATAAAAAAAAACAAAAAGGGGATAAAAGGGAAACACTAGGCATTTTAAAAAAAGATAGGTTCAAAAAAATTTTGGGTTTAAATTTGGGCACTTTTGAATTCCATCAATTCAAAAAGAAATGACCTTTTACAGATTGCAAAAAATTTTTTGATAAAAATTATATTAATATCTTCTGAACGAAAGTTCTTTTAAATAACACTCTTTTTCATTACCTTAGTAAAATGAAGACAAGGAGAAAACGGGAGAAAATATGTTTACTCAAAAAACAACAAATTAATATTTTGGGTTTTGGGGATCAAAAAAAACACAATTATTTTTTTTAAAATTTTTTGTACTTTTTAAAAAAAAATCCCCTTTTTTTTTCGGGGTTGGGGTTAAGGGGTTTTGGGGCGGAAGGCTACCATGCCCCATCATACAGTTTTTTTTAAAAAAAAAAAAAAAAAAAAAGTTGCTTAAAGGGTTTTTTAAAATAAACATAGTTATTTTAAATCAAAATTTAAAATATCACAAGTGATAGAAATGATAAAAAAGATTTTTAAAAAAAACTGACTATTTTTTTAAAAAAGCCCCTTAAAATTTTAAATTTTGCATCTCTATGGCCCCTTTAAAAATCTAAATTTTTTTGCCGCACCACAAAAGTACGCCACCTAACCCTAAATTGAGGGGTTTCTTCCAATATATCTCATTAACAACCAAAACCCTTTTTTTTTCAAGTCTAAAAATTTTCCCCTCCCATTTTTGGCCCCGTTTCCCATGGTCTTTTCCCATCAGGTTCACCATTTTAAAACCTCGAACGCAGGTTTAAGATTACCCATTCAGATACTTTTAAACCGCCCACCGTAATTTTGAGGATTTTTTTTACCCTATCAATGTCTTTGGAGATCAGGAAAAACAGCTAAAAATTTTGTTCCTCCGCCCCCCCCCAATATATTTTTAAACATTTTTTTTTTGGGAAAAAAAACTTCCAAGCACCGGGGGTTTCGGGGCTTCCTAAATTTAATTCTTCCCCAAAAATTTAAAAAAAAAATTTTTCACACTCATAGAAAACAACGGGGAAAAAATTTGGGGTTTTTATATTCTGTTTTTTACTTTTTTTTGACGGGGGGGAAGAAGGGGCCCAAAACTTATTGACCGGTAATAGCAACATTTTTCCCACTGTATTTCCCCTTTTTTAATTTCCAAACAAAAAATTTTTATTGCTAGTTAAATTGTTTCTTAAAAAATTTAAAACACAACCCTAAAAAAATGCTATATTTTTTTTCGGGAAATCTAAACTATCATCCCAATGGGGTTTTTTTTTGTGCCCTTTTTTTAAATTTTTTTAAAAAAAAATTTGGGGCCTTTTAAACTTTTTCATTAATAAGGAAAAAATGGTTTTAAAACAATTCAACCATAAAAATACTTTTAAAAGAAATATCAACACACAAGCGCAAAAAATGTGCCTGGGACCCCCAAGGAAAACCTGACAAACGGGGGCCGGGGTTTAAATTTTTTGTAAGGGGTTCTTTAAAAATTTAATTAAAAAAAAAACGATATTTTTACTAAAATATTATAAACTTCTTTAACTGACTTTCATTACTATTAATAGTAATTTTTTAAAAGGAAAAAAATTTTTCCTTTTTAAAATTTTATATCTTTTAAAAATTTTGGGGGAAATTTTTTTAAAAATTTTAAAAAATCCGCAGTTTTTGAAATATTCGTGACTCTGAAAAACCGAAAAAAAAAACCCAAAATTTTCCCTTTCCCCAAAACCAGGGGGAAACTTTTTAAAAACCAACCAAAAAATTGGCCCCAAACTCTTAGCAAAAACACATAGTACTTTACTTTTTTTGAACTTTAGTTTTCAGTTTAAAATGCATAGCGGGGTTTCTCCATTATAAATTTTTTTCTAAATGAATTATATCAACCAATACAAAAAAAAAAAATTTTAAGGGCTTAAAAAAAACCCCCCAAAAGGCCTAAAATCATATCGCTTCTTTTTTGTTTTAAAAAAGTCCAAGTTTTTAAAAATTAACGAATCAAAAAAAAAATTTATTAAAATTTTTTTAAAAAGGGTAATTTTTTTTTTTTAAAATTTTTTAAAAATTTTTTTAAAAAACTTTGGGGGTTTCATTGAAAAACTTTTAAAAACTGTTCTACTTGCTGGGGAAGGGAAAAAAAACCTACAGTTTTTAATGAGCGAGGGGGTAAAATAAAAAAATATTCTGGAAAATTTCACACTTTTTTCTTTTTAAATTTTTACCATACGTATAAAATTTTAAAATTTTTTTGCTAAAAAAAAAAAACCCAAAAAATTTATATCTCTAGGAAAACCCTTTTTTAAAAATTTTTAGATCCCCCAAAAATTTTTTCCGGGGAACAAATACTTATCAATTCTTTTTTTTTTTTAAAAAACCCCAAGAGTTTTTTTTTAATTTAAATCTAGTTTTATAATTTAAATAAACGATAATAAAACACGGGGGTTTAAGTAATATAATATTATCTAAAAAATTTGGGGGGGCCCCAAAAAGGGGGCTAAATGTTTAAAAAATAAAATTTTAGATCATAAACCCCTAAGAACTCTCCATCAAAATTTTACCTTTTTAACATTTAAATAAAAGGGGTTAAAATTTTTTTTGTTTTTAAAATTTTAAAAAATGATATATTTAAAAGGTTTTCCCCGCATTATTTGTAGTAACTTAAGACCAACCAAAAAATGTTAATTTTTTGTTTGGGGACCTGATAGATCATTATCTTGTCAAATAAAAAGTCCCGGGTTTTTAAAAACCTTTTCTTTAAAATTTTTTTTAAAATTAAAAAAAGAGAAGATTCTAAGAAAACCCTTTAGTTTTTTTTTTTTATGAAAAAAAGGGGTTAAAGACAAAGCTAAAATTTGGCATGCCCAGTCGTTCAAAAACAAGAAAAAAAAAAAATTTTAATTTTTCAAAAAAACCCTTTTATTATAATGGGTTTTTAAAAGGAATTTTGGAATTTCCCCCCCCGACAAAATTTCAATTAAATGAACCCTCACTTTTTTTTTAAAAAACCTAACTCAAAAATTTTGAAAAATTCCCCCAAAAAATCAAATAATTTCAATAAAAAAAAAAAACCACCTTCGAAATTCCCCCAACAAAAAATTTAATTTTTTCCCAAAAACCCCAAAATAAAAAATTGGCTCGACGGGGTTATGATTTTTTCCCCCATCTGAAAATTAACAATTTTTGGAAAAATTTTTTAAAATTTAAAACTATCCCTTGGAAAAATAATTTAAAAAAAATTCAACTGTATATGCAAATGACCTAAAATTTCTTTTTTTTAATTTTTTCCAATTAAGGAAACCAGTCCTAAATTAAATTTTAAAGTTTTTCAACCCTTATTATTAATTTTAGTGAAAGTAATCTCTTAAGATTTTCGAACTTTTTTCCAAAAATTCAAGTTTTAAAGGAAATTAAAAACAAAAAAAAAAATTTTAAAATTTTGGGGTTAAAAAAAAGGGAAATTTCCCCTTACAAATATTTTGAAAATGAAGAAACTAATCCTTTTTTAATTTTCTAGCAATATTTTTTCCTAAAAAATTTTGTTTTCATCCCCAAAAATAGTCAAATTGCTCGGATATTTTGGGGTTAAGGCCAAAAAAATCTTTTTTTTTTGGATAGAGAATTGATTATTCATTAAAACCCCGCTTTTTTCTCTTTTCAGAATTTTTAGTTTGGACCCCCGGGGTCCCCCTTTAAAATTTACAAAGCATAATTCTTCAAAAAAAATTATTAAAAATTTCCAAATTTGGTTCAAATTACTAAACCTTTTTGGGGTTTGCCTAGGGGCACTTTATATATTGGGGGTGGGGGAAAAAATTTTTTTTATCAAGGGCCCCGGGGTTTTTTATCTTTTTAAAAAAAATTTTTTTGGGGGCCCGGGGTTTTTAAAAATGGTTTTTTAAATTTAAATTTTTTATAAAAAAAAGGGGTTTGGGGGAAATTCTTTTAAACTGTAGGGGTTAAAAACCCACACACTTAATGTTTTGATAGATATTTTTTTTTTCTATCAGAGCCCTCCATTGAATTCTTTTTCACAAATTTTGGTTTTTGCCTGGGGAAAACTTTAAAAATGGTTTAAAAAAGGGGCCTTTTTTTAAAAAAAAAATTTTTTATCGCTATTTTTTTCAAATTGTTTGGGGCGGAAGGGGTAGAACTAATCACATTTATAAGGGGTTAATTTTTAATTTTAAGGGGAAGGGGGGGGCCACATTTTGCTCCCCTTACACAAATTTTTTGGGTTTTTGGGGCCCAAGCGACTTAAATATGTGTTTTTTTCAGGAAAATTTTCTTATAAAAAAAATTTTTAATCACAAAAGTTTAGGCCCCCAAAAACCAGATTTTTTTTTTTAAGATCAATCAAAAAAAATTTAAAAAATTTTTTTGGAAATATAATTTTTTATATATAAAATTTTTTAAATTTTCCATCTTCTCTATAATCTTTTTTTTTAAAAAGTTTTTTAATTTTGGTATATTTTTTTTTTAAAAATTTTTTTACATATATGTATAATTTTTATATACATTGTTTATATGTTTTTTTGTTTTTTTTTTATTTGTTTTTTGTAAAATTTGCTTTTTAGGTTTTTTGACGGAGCTTTTTTTTGGGGGGGAATTTTTTCATCCAAAAATTAAAAGGCTTTTTTAAACTAATTTTTTTGTCAATTTTTTTTAAAAAAAAAATTTTTAAAACAGGATTTTTCCTTAATATAAAAATATGGTTAAATTTAAATAAAAATATTTTTTCAATCTTATGAAAAAAAAACATTTTATACACATATTAATTTTTTAACTTTTATAAGAATTTCTATTAATTTAAAAAACCCCAAATTTAGGTTTTTAAAAATAAGAAAAAAATTTTAAAAAAAATACTTTTATATTGGCATAGTGATACTGCTCCCCTAAAACCCGGAATGTTTTTAAGGATCTCTCCACTGCTGCCATCTATCAGACATTTTCACCGCATTAAATAAAATAAGCCATATTTTTTGATAAAATGCTAAATTTCTAGTAAAACAAATAAACTTTTTTTTGTGGTGCTTGTTTAAAAAAGTCTGAATTAGACCATTCAGAATTGACAATAAGGTTCTATGGATAATTGCAAAAAATTTTTAATGGATAAAAAATCAGGATTTTTGTTAAAGTCGTTTATTTGAAAATTTCCTGAATGGAAAACCATTCGAATGGATACAATTAAAAAATTTTGAGGAATTTTGAAAAGGGTAAACGTCCATTGGGTGGGGGGCTCTGCAAACTGAAACCCTTAGTCGGGGTCGGCTCAGATGGGCTGACCCAATGAGAGGTCAGAGGTTAACTGGCCTACTTAAAAGTCAACCCCACCTCTCCTACGAAATGGCTATCTAGATTGGGAGCGTTGAACAATGCGCCCGCTCACATCAAGAAGCTCTTGTTGTTGTAATTCTATAAATAAATTATACAAGTATCTTTCCATCCACGGCTTGATTATTACTTCTAATTAAGACCCCCAACAAACGGACCCAGCATAGCACAAATGGTACAACAACAAAGAAAAAACGCTATAATTTAAAAACCATCATCAAATCCAATATAACAGCTGCAAACTCAAAATTCCGTCCCAAATGGAAAGTGACCCATTAGAGACAACTCAACAAATCCGGAGGGCATCGCGAGCAATATCGCTATCACCAGCCAGATCAACACGTTACAGACCAGAACCACGGACAGATGGGAGTTAGGTGTTCACCAATCCAGCCCAGGGGCCTCAGACAAGGGGCCAAGGGCCATTCAACAACATCCCTACTCAGAAAAAAACGGAAGTCCTGCGGGTTCGCCCGGACAAGCGACCCCGAGAATGGATCAACAACAACACACCTACAGGTTACCAGTCAACAACACCACTAACAAACTAAGTACAGTCATCCAAGTTCCACAACACCATTCTCCAAATTTAAACCATGTGTACACATTTTTGAAAGGGAGGGGTGTAATGGGCAACACCCATCTCAATCAGGGTTCTCAATAATAAAAAATAAAAGTGATCCCTCCTTTTTTTTTTAAGTCGATGAGTTTAATGGGAAACAAAATGAGTAAACTAAAGGGGCCTAGGGGCCAGTTGGACTAAACTACCTCTTTGAAATAAAACTCTGAACGTGGTCTAAATTTGGTAAAAACGTCCTTAAAAAAATTTATTTGGTGACGTTGGATAAAAATGTTATACATAAGAGTCAGGCCCGTCTAACATTACAAAACTAAACACCAAGGTTTAGCCTTAAAATAAACAATTTAGAAATACTATTTTTCTCTTAGAAAAAGGGTTAGCGCAATAGGTTAAGCCACTATACAAAACAACCCAAAAGGAAAACAAGGTCCTAACAAATTTACGTTTCCGTTCGACCTGTTCTGGGGCAGGGGGGGCAATTGGGCTAGCAAAGGGAAAAGCGTTAACATTGAAACCTATTATTTAACCCACCTAGGCCAAATAAGCAAGAGCCGCGTAATTAAAAGGGGAAAAAGAGGGTAAGGGCGGACATCTAGAGTGAATAGGGGACCGTAAAAGAAAATCCAAACAGGGAAATTTTATCGCAAAATCCCATAGGAATAGTAGACTAACTCTTGCCAATAGTTAATTTACCCCGCCGTCCCTCCCTTGATTTTGGACCCAAAAAAGGTTTTTTGAAAGATGAACTACAATAAGAAAATCATATTGTGGAGAAACCCCGTTAAACGGGATGGGTTAACCAGCCAACTTCTCCTACTATTAACAGGAAAGAGGGCTTAAACGCCTCGATAGTAAAAACAGCCTTAATTCCCCCGCTTCCAAAATAAGTTCCCATATAGAACAGGTTACATACCCTAAAAGAAAACCTAACTGACAAGACGAGCTTACCCCAATCAAATAAAAAATTTGAAACTACCTTGTTACAATTTTCTTTCGTTAGACTAAAAAGAGCGGCCATAACGAATACAAAATTAATAAAGGAAAAAACGGGTTAAATTATCGAACAACTCAAAGCAAAGGTAAAGTCCCCTTAGGGGGACCAAAAGGAGCCCACGCTTCTAGTAACGAAGAGGGAAATCCAGCCGTCTGGGGAGAGGCTTGGGGTGTCAAGAATCTTACGACGAAATCAAAAAAAACCGAATAACAAATCACCTAAACGGGTCCCATCCAAATAATCGGGATGATGTTGTTAAATCCAACTTTTTACTCTTTTAGTATATAAAAATGGGGAGTACGTTTTGGGGAGGATCAGACCCCCGTGATTGTTAAAAGGGTAAAACGAACTTAAAGCAAAATTAACCATTTAACCGATTAGGAGTTATTACAATTTCTTCCCGAAATTTTTCAAGGAAGTAGTTACGGTGGTGAGAAACAATCAACATAACTGGCGCGATTGGGAGCAATTTCAAACATTATTTCAAAGTTAATTTTTTTTAAGACTAACTACCAAGAGTTAATAGAAGAGGAGATTTGGGAAGGATGCAAAAACCACGGAATCCGACAGGAGTATGTAACTGAATTGCAAACTTTAATTAGAAGGCACGGGGGGTTCACGCAGGAACAGGAGCTGAACCGTGTTTTTCGCAACCTAAGGCCCGATATTAAAAAAGGTTTAACTAGAACCCAGATACAGTCCGTCCTCAGTTAGTGAAAGAGCCGCAAGTTTCGAATTGAGCCAACAAGAAATAAAAAATTACAATAACATTTTTACGAAGAATATAAACTTAGAAGGAACCCCAGTGTTGGCGGACGGCGTAACCAGGAAAACCGGCAATACCAAGAGGAGCCCGCGTTTGCACGAAGGGTCGAGAGGGAAACATTACCATAACAAACCAACAGTCAAGGGCGATAGAGAAGGTAATATCTCCTCCCTAAAAACTCGAAAATGCTTCAATTGTTTTTCGACGACGCATTTGGTCCGTGACCGCCCTAATAGAAACCCAAGGTTAAGGAGCAAGGAAAAGGAATTTTTTTTTAAGTAGCGTGGTCCGAACAACCTATCCACGCCGCTGAAATCCACTCGGAATCACAACCACGAGGGCGCGCTAAAAGGGAGTGAATATAAATATTGCAAAATAAATACAATCGTCTCTTTTGGACACGGCTCAGTTAGCAATATCATGTCTTATAGAGTTATATGAAAGTCTAGAAAAAAACAAACTAAAAGGCTTACACCATGTGATGTACAATGCTCTTAGCGGACACTAGAACCTTAAAAGTTAAACAAGGGCAAGGATAAAATAACAAAATAGGCAGGGGGCTGGCCTATTTGGTTTCTGATTGTGGATCCTGGTGACACGGTTATATTAGAACACGATTCATGCGTGGACACAGGATGAAAATTGATTTCGCAATAATAAGGTGTGTTTTGAATCGATAACCAGTAGAGTTTAAATTAGAGCCCTTACCTGAACGGAGGAGGTAACGTAGCGGTGGAGACGAAACCACGGGACGCTTTTAAAAGGTGCTGAGTGAATATACGGACCCCTAAATAAGTGAAAAAATAGGAAGGACCCATGTTCTCACCTTAACATCGAACTCCTCGACGATTGCCCCAGTGCGTTCAAAACCTACCACTATGCGCCGCCCAAATTGCAAGACTTAGGCACCACATCCAAGACCTAATAAAAAAAGGAAATTATCAGACCCTCGAAAAGTCCGTATGCGTTCCCCACCTTTTTTCATAACGAAGGAAAACAAGGAAAATAGGATGGTCATAGACTATAGGAAATTGAACGCCAAGGTTAAGTTTGAAGCGACCCCTTACCAACTATCAAATGGCCTTTCAATACTTGGGCGAGGCCAAAAAATACGATTTGGATCTTAATAGGGCCTACTACCAACTTCCCCTGTCAGAGCGTCAAAACCGTACACGGCGTTCATTACGCCCGTGGGGCTATTTGAATTCAATTTTCTCCCGTTTGAATTGCAATGGGGCACAATCTCTCAGCCGACGATGAACACCATATTTGGGGACATACAATTCGAGTATAATTACGTATCTGGACGACCTTGTAATTTATTCTGCAAACGACCAAGAACACGAAAAAACATCTGAGAGAAGTGTTCAGAAGATTAAGGGAAGCAGCCTAACCATCAATCCAAAGAAGTTAAGGGTGGCCGTGACGCAGAATTGAGTACCCTGGGTCACATAATTTCTTGTAAAGGAGTAGCTGTCAACCCGGAACGCACGCGGATGGTGCGAGACTTTCCCACCCCCCAAAATACGAGGAAACTCCGCCAATTTTTTGGCATGATCAATTTCTATGGAAGGTTCAACCCAATCTGGCGTCGATCGCCTCTCCTCTCTAACAGATAAAGAAAAATAAGGAACATTTTCGTGGAACTCGCAAGCCGAAGACGCGTTCCAAGAGTTTAAAAAGGCCTACTTCGCGACCACCTATATTGAAAATGGCGGACTTCCGGGAACCGTTTTTCTTCAAACTGACGCGTCGTCGTCGGATTAGGGGCGGTTTTGTGTCAACGCAGCAAAGAGGGGTTGCAACCCGTAGCCTACGCCAGCCGGACGCTGCACCAACCCGAGAAAAATTATCCCACCTTCGAACTGGAAGCGTTGGGTATCATTTTGGAGTGAACAAGTTCCGACAGTATTTAGAGCACAGGGAGTTCGAACTTCAAACTGATAACTCCACCTTGTCTTAGTTATTGAATCATCCCAGACAAATAGGAAAAATAGCTCGTGGATTGCTCAACTACAAGTTTTAAGGTACTCGCTGACCCACATCCCTGGAAAAGAAAATGTGGTGGCGGACACTCTTTCAAGGATGTTTGAAGAACGGGGAAGAAACCCGGACCTACGCAGACGCCCGGTGAACGAAAACGAGTCGAGCTTACACCCCCGCAGAAGGAACGAGGAAAACTGGGGGGGAAGGAACCCCCAACGGAGGAATCGTTAGTGGTAGGAGTATTAGCAGGGTTGCCAGAACTGTTCATACCCATCAACACTACCCAACAACCCAACCCTAAACTACGACAAATTATAAACCAGTCTCGGCCAAGGTGAGGCTAGACAAGACTACAAAATCAAAGACGACATATTGTTACATAAACCATCGAGAACGACCGCTGGAAAGTGTGCGTGCCCGATTCCCACGCCCGGGTACTCTTCGAGTATTTCCACGTGTCTCCGGCGGGCGCCCACTTAGGGGTGCTAAAACGGTGACCAAGGTAAAGAGGCAATTTTTTTGGCCCAAGATGGAACAGGACATACGCGACAGAGTCCAAGCATGTGAGGTCTGTTCGCGATCTAAACCTGCCCTAAATCGTAGGTACGGATTCTTATCCTCGGATGTGGCACAATTTCCTATGCAGAGGTTATATGTAGACCTGTTCGGTCCCTTGCCAAGATCCAGTGAGGGCAATGTTATTTTACTGACTGTATTAGACGCCTTTTCAAAGTTCGTCTGGCTTATCCCGTTGAGGGCCCCCACGTCCGCTTCAATAGTCAAAGCCCTGAATAGGGAAGTTTCAAGAACTTTGGTTTTCCGTGTTCCATCGTGTCGGACAATGGAAGCCAGTTCACCTCTCGTTTATTCAAAGATATGTGCTTTTCCAGTGGTATTAGACACTTCACCACTAGCCCATTTTATCCGAATCCGAACCATGTCCAACGTTTTCATAAGAACCTTAAAGCAGCTCTAATAGCTTATCACCATCAATTTCATAGAAATGGGACACCACGTTACTTTGGTTACAATTGGCGTTCAACTCTGCAACCCACACCAGTCACAAAGCTACTCCCCGCTGAATTGTTATTAGGTTATGAACAGCTGTCACCTATTAATCTGCGCTGGGAGTTATATCCAGGGTTTTTAGAGGAAGAACCCCCCCAAAAAATGGTGGAAAATGGGAAGTGGCGTTTAACGAACTGAAGAAGTCGCGAGACCTAGTTGCCCAAAGGTACAACGCCCAAAGAGCACCCGTACCCTATAAAGTAGGGGACAAAGTAAGGTACGAGCTCCACACGTTGAGCAAGGCGGCAGAAGGAGTGGCGGCCAAGTTAACCTACAAATGGTCGGAACAAATGGTAATCAGTCAATTCTTAGCACCCGGGACTGTACTACTGGTGGACCCCCTCACCAAATTACCCTGTCGCAGAGCCCACGTGTCGCAGCTTAAACCCTGTGAGTAGCTTCTCCTCTTCACATGCCCTTCCCCCCCTTCATTCCTTTCGGTGGGAGGGCTTCTTTGACGTGTAGGGCGGGTACCCCTTGTTTTTTCCGGTGGTATACCCTTCTCCAAAAAGGGAGGTTAAGACTCTACAAATAATTTCATTGCTGAGGGAACTGCATGCTTACTATTGAGCAACAGCGTTGTCATTCTTTTGTTTTCCGTGATCATCTTCCTTCGAATGTATAATCAATTTGGCAATGCTGGGCTGTCGTTGTTGTCAGTACTTGGTGCTTCCTCCTCCAACACAGTCGTAAAGTTACAGTAGTCTGAGTCTCGTGTTCCTAATAGCTAGCTCAAAAACATTGACTAAATAAACACATATTTTATAAGTACTCTGTGTAGAATAATGTGTTATTGATCACGTTAAGATTTGGTGTGTATCTGTATGTGTTGGTTGCTTGTTTTGTATTTTTACGTAATGTTGTGGAACTATAGTTGTATGTGCATATTAATATATTTATTTGAATAATAGTGCATTGTTAACAATTAAGATATAACTAACATTATGGAATCTCCGGCTTGTTACAAACAATTACATTCCAAGAGGAAAATATTAAGTAGTAAAGAAAGGTCATTGGTGTTAAGAGTCTACAACTATTTTCGTTTAAGACGGAACTTGTTCAGTAACTCAAGCAGCAATGGCAACTGCAGAAGCTACAGGTGTATCTATAAGTTAGTAATCTCTATTAAACAATTCAAAACTAAGGGAAAGTTATTGACACCAATCAAAAGAAATAACTCTACTCAAATGAAGCGTTTGGATAAATATGATAGTTTTACTCAAGCAGCAATTCGCAGAAAGGTACATTCACTTTACCGTAACAATGAATTACCTACCCTAAAGAAAATTAAAGCTTTAATTGATACTGATAGCGACCTTCCTAATTTTTCATTGACGACACTTCAGAGGTTTCTTATAGATATTGGCTTTAAATTCATTCGACGGAAGCGTAACTCTTTGCTTATAGACAGAGATGATATTATTGCGTGGCGACATCGCTCGCTACTTAAGAGCTATTAAGAAGCACAGAGAGAGCAACAGGAATATTGTTTTCACAGACGAAACCTGGTGCAATTCCGGACACACAACTTCAAAATCGTGGATGGACACAACAATTGCATCATCCTCACAAGCAAGGCGAGAAGGCCTAACTACAGGAAATAAGCTTCCCTCTGGAAAGGGCGGGCGCGTCATTCTCGTCCACGCAGGTAATGAAAATGGTTTCATACCAGGTGCAGAGCTTATTTTTCATGGGAAAAAAGATGATGACTATCACGATGAAATGGATGGAAAAATGTATGAAAAATATTTCTGAGAGAAGCTGCTTACAAATATACCATCAAACAGTGTCATAGTTTCTAGACAATGCATTCCATTCATTCTACGATCAAAGAGAGCATTCCAACCAAGAGTAGTACTAAGATTATTATTCAATCCTGGCTCACCAGTAAAGGTATTTCTTGGGAAGAAACCATGAATAAGATGGAGCTTGTAGAGATTTTGGACAAAGTACGAGGCAATTATGAGCGTAAATATATTATTGACGAGATCGCTAAAAGTGCTGGATATGAAGTTCTACGACTGCCACCTTATGTGAGCTTAATCCCATCGAAGGAATTTGGAGTCAAATTAAAATATTTGTTGCTCAAGAAAACAATACATTTAAACTTAATGATGTTCATCGCCTACTAGAAGAAGGAGTGAGAAATATCATAAAAGAACACTGGCGAAATCATGTTCATCATGTAATGGAAGTAGAAGCAACAATGTGGGACGTAGACGGGCTTATAGAAAAACTGCATGACAGTGTCGTGATAAATTTGAAGGACAGCTCCTCTAGCTCTGAAGATGATGATAGTGATTCTGATCTAGGAGTGGTAATTTACCTGATTAAGAACAAGTAAGAATGTAATTTATAGCATTTATTATAAAATGCATGTTGTAATATATTTGTTTGTATATTAATTATGAGGAAAAAAGCTTTATACATAAAATAATATTAAGCATAATACGGAGGGAATAGAGAAACGTTAATAAACTTCAATCTTGAAAAAATTACGATTGTGGAAAGAGTTAATGTTTCTAGAAAAAGCTGTACACCGATAGGAAATGCTTTTGCCTGTCAATTGAACCCCCCAACCACCTTATGCCGCATTGTTTACAATGAGGGATTTCCAAGTAAACCCTCCCCCCTCACATTCCAACAACGGAAAGCTAGAAAATTTGGCAACCGGTAACAGAGAGAGAGCGAAGATAAATCTTTTTTCCATAAGACATGCAGTTCCCTCAGCTATGAAATTAGGTGTAGTTGGCCTGGGCTCTGTCCTTTAGGAGAGAGGGGGGTTGTTAGTTTCCCCCGCGGTTGCTACATAAAAACAGGTAACATAAAGTGAATTTGTTTCCCTAAAAACAGGTAACATAAAGTGAATTTGTTTCCCTAAAAACAGGTAACATAAAGTGAATTTGTTTCCGTAAAAACAGGTAACATAAAGTGAATTTGTGTTCCGTAAAAACAGGTAACATAAAAGTGATTTGTTTCCGTAAAAACAGATAACATAAAAGTGAATTTGTTTCCGTAAAAACAGGTAACATAAAGTGAATTTGTTTCCGTAAAAACAGGTAACATAAAAGTGAATTTGTTTCCGTAAAAACAGGTAACATAAAAGTGATTTGTTTCCGTAAAAACAGGTAACATAAAAGTGAATTTGTTGCCGTGAAAACGGGTAATATAAAGTGAATTTGTTTCCGTAAAAACAGTAACATAAAGTGAATTTGTTTTCTTTAAGCAAAGGTAATGAACAATTAGGGATAGCAACCTAATCTACTCTACAAATGTAAAGCTATATTCGATATATCCTTAAGATGACCGGCCGGTCTAGGTGAACAATGTATTTAGGATGTAAACAATGTATTTAGGATGTAAACACAATGTATTTAGAATGTGAACAATGTATTTAGGATGTAAACAATGTCTTTAGATGTAAACAATGTCTTTAGGATGTAAACAATGTATTATAGGATGTAAACAATGTAGTTAGGAGAAGCTGTATAGTTATTTAGTTTATTTATATTCCTAAAATTCATTTAGGGGTCATTCTCTGTAAACAAAGTATTTAAGATGTTCCATATAATTTCTATGTTTAAAAGGTTAATTCTAGCTTTAGTCTTAACATACCTTATTATATTTAGGAGGTTAATTTAAGTTCATTTGGAGTGTGCAGAATAAATATGTTTAACCTCCATGGATAACGCTAGTTTATGTATTGTTTTATCTTGCATATGGGGTTTGACTCAAAAATAGGGGAGGTGTGTGTGGCGTGCGCATTGGGTGGCGGGCTCTGCAAAACTGTAGCGCTTGAGTCGGGTCGGCTCAGAGTGGGCTGACACGACGTGAGAGGTCATGATTAACTGGCCTGACTTGAAAGAGTCAACACCTCTCTCTACGAATGGCTAGTCTAGATTGGGAGTCGTTGAACAATGCGCACGCTCACGAGTCGAAGGAAGTCTCTTGTGTGTTGTATATTCTATAAATAAATTATACAAGTATCTTTCCATCCACGGCTTGATTATTACTTCTAATTAAGATCCTCAGACAAACGGACCCGAGCAAAGCACAATGATTAGGAGGATGAGGATGAAAATAATGATGATGATGAAGAGGAGGATGTGAATGAGGATGATGATGATGAGGATGATGAAGATAATGATGATGATGAAGATGATGATGATGAGGATGTTGATGATGAGGATGATGAGAATGAGGATGAGGATGATGAAGATAATGATGAGGATGAGGATGTTGAGGAACTTAATGAAGATTTATGAGGAGGAGGATCATGAGGTTGATAATGATAATGATGATGTTGACGATGAAGATGAGGATGATGAGGATGATGTGGATGATGAGGATGATGAGATGATGAGGATGATAATGATGATGAAGATGAAGATGATGAGAGTGAAGATGATGATGATGAGGGATGATGATAACGATGATGATGAGGATGATGATAACGATGATGATAGGATGATGATAATGATGATCATGTTGATGATGAGGATGAGGATGAGGATGATGATGAGGAGGATGATGAGGATGATGAAAATAATCAAGATGACGAGGATGAGGATTATGATGAGGATGATTATGATGATGAGAGGATGAGGATGATAGGATGAGATGAAAGATGATGAAGATAAGATGATGAGGAGGAGAGGATGATGAGGAGAGAGGATGATGAGATGATGAGGAAGGGTAATGATGAGAGGAGGAGGGGATAGATGAGTGAGAAAGGATGAGGAGGAGAGAAGATGATGAGGATGATAAGAGAGGAGGATGTGGAGTGAGGAGAGAAGAACGATGATGAGGAGGATGAGGATGAGGATGAGAGAAGATGATGATGATGATATGAAGGGATGAGGATGTAATATTAAGGATATTATATGATGAGTGATGATGATGAAGGATGATGGGATGAGAGATGATGAGGTTGATTATGATAATGATAATGATGAAGATGAGGATTAGAGAAGAGGAGATGAGAGATGATGATGAGAGATGGATGATGAAGGATGATGACTGATGATGAGAAGGATATGTGAGGATGAGGATGATGATGATGAGATGAGGAGATGAGGAGGAGAGAGAAGGAGGATGATGAGGAGGATGATGAATGATAAGGATTAGGGTGAGGAAGAGATGATTGATGTTAGATGATGAGAGAGTGAGAGAATGATGAGAAGGAGGGGGATGAGGATGATGAGGAGGAGGAAAAGATGATGAGAGAGGGATGAGATGGAGAATGAGAGGAGGGATTAGAGGAGATATAGTATGAGGATGATAGAGGAGAATGAGGATGAGGAGATGAGTATGATGATGATGATGAGATGATGTTGATGAGTATGATGATGATTAGGAGAGGAGGAGAAGGATGGAGTGAGGAGGAGGAGGATGATATGAGAGGATATGATGAGATGATAGATAAGAGGATGATAATGAGGATGATTAGGAGGATGAAGGATGAAAATGATGATGATGAGAGGAGGATGATGAATGAGGATGATATGATGAGAGATGTATGAGGATGAGAGGAAATGATGATGATAGAGATGATGATGATGATAAGGACGAGGATGATGAGGATGAGATGATGATGATGAGGATGTGATGATGAGGATGATGATAAGAGGATGAGATGATGAAGATAATGAGAGGATGAGGATGTTGAGAAATGATGATGAGAGAGGGATATGAGTTGATAGATAATGAGATGTGAGATGAAGATGAGGAGAAGAGAGGATGATAAGATGAGGAGATGAGGATGATATGATGATGATGAAGATGATGGAGTGAAGATGATGAGGATGAGGAGATGTAGATATATGAGTGATGATGATAATGTGATAGTATGAGAGGATGAGGATGATAATATATGAGAGAGATGATGAGGATGATGAGGATGATAGTTGATGATGATGATATAAAATGATGAGGAGAAGGAGGAGATGAGGATATGATGACATGATGATGAGAGGAGGAGGTGTAAGGAATGATGAGAGATGAAGGGATTATGATGATGATAGGAGGAGATGATGAGGATGATGATGGGGATTGAAAAGAATGTGATGAGGAGGTGAGAGAGAATGAGGAGGAGAGGAGGAAGAAGATGATGATAGAAGAGATGAGGAGATGAGAGGATGATGATTTTAAGGATGATTATTTTGAGCTGATGTATAAGGATGATGATGAGGATGATGAGTGATAGATATTTGATGAGATGAGGATGTAGATATATGAGGATGAGGACGAGATGAGAGTATGATGAGGATGAGGATGAGGAATGAGAGGATGTTGAGGATGAGGATGATGGAAGAGGGATGATGGAGATTGAATGATAAGGATTAGATGAGGAGAGATTTGATGATGAATGAGGATGATGATAATGAGAGAGGAGATGAGGATTATGAGGAGGAGAGAGGGAGGAGGAGAGGATAATGAGAGAGGAGGGTGATGATGATGATAATGAGAGAGGATTAAGATGTATTTTTATGATGATGAGTAGGAAAGGAGAATTAGGATGAGGAGATGAGATGATGATGATGGAGTATGATGATGATGTTGATGAGTATGATGATGATTAGGAGGAGGAGGAGGATGAGGAAGATGAGGATTTTGAGGATGAAGATGATGATGAGGAAGAAGATGAGGATGATGAGGATTTTGAAGATGAGGATAATGAGGAGGAGGAGGATAATAAGTATGAGGATGATAATAATGTATAAGGATGATAATGAGGATGATGATGATGATAATGTGGATAAGGAGGATGAGGATGATGATAATGTAACGGGTTCTCCTGAAAGGACGAAGCGGGGTGAGGACCGGGCGCGGGACGGGCGGCCTCGACGGCCGGTACCCTACCGACGGCGTGGGCCCTTTTGACCGACCTACCGTAGGCGACGCCGACGCCGACGCGACGCCTACGGATCGAGAACGTTCCAGAAAAAAAAAAAAAAAAAAATTTTAAATTTTAAAAAAAATCGAAAAAATTTTTTAAAAAAATTCGAGTGTATTAATTAGTAAATATTTTGACTCTTATATCGACGCCCGCCCCCGAGACAGACGGAAAACCAGTCCCCCCAAACGTTAAACCCATACGTCGACCGAGCCGGCGTGAAGGTCAGAAAAAAAAAAAAAAAAAAAAAAAACGAGCGGATTAATAAGTTAATATATTGACCCATATAACGACGCACACCCCGAGATAGACAGCGACCCCCGCCTGCCCAATCGACACACCTGTAGTTCGAACGAGCCGGCGGAGACGATGAGAAAATCGGTGTTAATGCACGAGAGGGAGGGCGAGCGAGCGGGCCGCCGGAGCGGGTCGCGCTACCTGCCGCTACGGCGCGCCAGCCTCGGGACGGCCGGCCGAACGGAGGTGTAGGCGGTCGACGGTGGCTCTTTCGCCGGGGTGCCCGCGAGAGGAACCCCCGAGCGACCCGCCGGAGGTAGAGGGCGGACCCGCGGGAGGCGGCGCCGTCCCCCGAGCGCGACGCCTCTCCGGCCGGGTCGCCGGGAGGAGACCCGTCCCCCGCCGGAGCGGGCGCTGACGGTTGGCGCAGGCCCGGGGCCCCAGGGGGCCTCCGGAAGACGCGTGGTGACCCACGGCTCCACGCGCTCCGCAAGATTGCAAAGAGTGTGGCGAGTGGCGGGCCACCCCTCTTCGACCGTCGAAAACAACAATCTCATCTTATATGGTGATGTTCTTTACTCTTCTCTCAGACTTGGAAATAATAAATAATCTTTAAGGTTGTGATTTTTTTATCTACGCTTAATTATTTATTTTATATTGCTTGAGAATAAAAGAGTTTATACATTATTATTATTATTATTACTATTCTTAGCAAGTAAAGTTTGGTATAATTATACTATCTTTGGTTTTTGTTAATCGGGAGATCTATCTATTGGATTTATATAAAATGCCGGTTCGTATTTGATTTATTTTATTATAATTCCTGTCGGTGGTCTGTATTAGTTTATTCTTAAACTGATCAAAACTCCTTTCGATCTTGATGAAAGTGAATCTGAAATTGGTTTCTGGTTCGAGTCAGTGATTTGCTCTCGTTTTAAAGGGTTCGTTACTTCTTTTTGTGATCGATACGTTTTGATACGGGTTGCGATGTGTTCGAATACTTTTACCGTGGTGTGTCACATAATCCTCCGTATGTATTAAAAGGTAGTAGTTAGTTTAGTAGTAGTAGTGTAGTAGTAGTAGAGTTGCGTAGTAGTTAGTAGATATGTTTTAGAGTGTGTGTATATATAGTAGTAGTAGTAGTAGTAGTAGTAGTAGTAGTAGTAGTAGTAGTAGTAGTAGTAGTAGTAGTGTAGTAGTAGTAGTGGCCCGTTTTACCAAGACTTTTTTTTTACACACCTCCGGATAAAAGTCGACGCGAACATGTAGCTTCGGACCCGTAGCTACATGTCTCGGACATGTTTCTTCGGACTCGAAGCTACATGTCTCGGACATGTATATTCGAACTTGTAGCTACATGTATCTTCGAACTCGTAGCTACATGTCCAGGACATGTATATTCGAACTCGTAACTACATGTCTCGGACATGTAGCTTCGAACTTGTATATACATGTTCCTTCGAACTCGTAACTACATGTCTCGGACATGTAGCTTAGGACTCGTAGCTACATGTCTCGGACATGTTTCTTCGAATTCGTAACTACATGTCTAGGACATGTATATTCGAACTTGTAGCTACATGTATCGGCGAATTCGTAGCTACATGTCTCGGACATGTTGCTTCGAATTCGTAACTACATGTCTCGGACATGTAGCTTCGGACTTGTGGATACATGTACCTTCAAACTCGTAATTACATGTCCGAGACATGTAGCTTCGAACTTGTAACTACATGTCTCGGACATGTGGCTTCGAACTTGTATATACATGTACCTTCGGACTCGTAACTACATGTCTCGGACATGTTTGTTTGTTTGTAAGAGTTATTTTATTTTTGTAACACATAAATATGATATATACATTAATAAAACACGTGAAACATAGAGGACAGACAGTTAACACCAGCCCGAAGGGCTCTCGAAAACGGACACGACATAGACGTACAACACAAAACTCAACGTGAAAAAACAATGGCGCCCTGGCGGGCTGAATTCTGCTATCAATTGGTTGGGGGTGGGAAAATTATACAAAAAACCCACCCCATAGCTCATGTAGGGTCGCCAGGACCGTAAAATAAATACATAGAGTACACAGGAAAGAGAGGGAGCGAATCAGAAACAAAGGAGGGAGAAAAAGAAACACAGGAATAGGAGATGACTAGCGGAGGAGGATTGGCCCCGGTCGGGTGAGCCGCCGGGGTCGGTCAGGGAAAAAACATTAGTACTCCGCCAGGGCTACGCAGATATTCATACGTAGCCTGGAGGGAAAATAAAATAAACTTTACCCTGTGGGCGATTTTTGCCGCACAGGGTGTGAGAAACAAAAGAGGGGGACAAATAAAAATTATTGGGCCGGTTGGAGTGAGGATTCCTCCCGCGAGACGCGGGAGGCGACAGGAATTGAGAATAGGTCTGAGGAGTGAGAACGGGGCGAGAGAGAGAGGGGAAAAGCATTGAGAAGGGTCAGGAGACAGCTGTAGAGTAGGGAGAAACCAAAAAAGAGGGATGGATTCGGAACCGACCAATCCCGGTTCGACGACCGGACATGGCACGCTCATGTACCGGTCGAGTCTCCGGGGTCGGTTCGGGGGGACGATTAGTACTCCGCCAGGATTACGTATGAAATTCATACGTAAACCTGACGGGAATTGAATTTGGAATCTTCCCAGGGGGCATTTCTGCCCGTACTGGTGTAGGATTCAGGTGGAGGGGGGGAAATAAAAATTTTTGGACCAGTTCGGGTGAAGGTTCCCCCCGCGAGACGCGGGAGGCGACAGGAATTGAGAAAGGGCCTGTGGAATGGAAAACGGGGCGAGGGAAGGAGGGGAAAAGCATTGAGAAGGGTCAGGAGACAGCTGTAGAGTAGGAGGAAACCGAAAAAGAGGGAAGGATTCGGAACCGACCTATCCCGGTTCGACGACCGGACATGGCACGCTCATGTACCGGTCGAGTCGCCGGGGTCGGTTCGGGGGACGATTAGTACTCCGCCAGGATTACGTATGAAATTCATACGCAAACCTGACGGGAATTGAATTAGGACTCTTCCCAGGGGGCATATCTGCCCGTACTGGTGTAGGATTCAGGTGGAGGGGGGGGAATAAAAATTTTGGAGATGGAAATCGGGAGTGGGAATACTACCCACTCCCTCTGGCGGTCTATAGGGAATTATGGGGAATTATGGGGGAATTCTGGGGAAATGCAGGCTGGGGACTGTACCGGAGTTGGTGGAACTGGTAGGACAGGCAGTGGAGAGGTCAGTTTGTAACACTGGGAGACATAGACAGGGTCACACCGGCCCTCAGTTCGAGGACCGGCTTGGACAACACAGACGTTTTTATTACACAGTAATGGACTAAGAAACGAGACACATACATTTAACACAGTAATATACATTACATAGCACTGTATTGATACCCGCCTCATCTTTACTCCAGAGTGAGGCGGGTGATAGAGGCGACCAACCCACATTGGCCGCACGGCTATGACGCCTGACTAAAATATATATATACAAAAAAAAGTGGAAATGATAAAAGTTCTGATAAATAAAAAGTTTTCTGATTATATGGCCTGAGAGTGCTTATCTCGGTAAAAGTGACCAACCCACACCTAAATGTCTATGGGGTTGGACACACAGTTTATGTCGACGCACACACTAACGAGAAAACAAAAAACACGTATTATATTTACAAAAAAGATACAAGTTTTTCTCCTCGCCTCACTCTTCCTTCAGAGTGGGGCGAGTATTTAGACGCGGCCAACCCACTTTGGGTGACCGGTTAGTGTGCCAGACTTGATATATAAAATGATGATATAGTATATAGAGAAGAAACAAAAAAATAAACTGGCATTGCAGTAGATAGTGATGGAGTCTGCATTGAGATGAATATACGTGGGCGATATTAGGGTCCAGATGTGGAACGGACCAACCCACACAAGATGGTAGGCGGGGTTGGGTAGACAGTTGGTGGTGTTGGACCTACGCTCGCGCTCTGGGTGGACTGAGCGCCAGCCGGGGGTCTTGAGGAGCACCGGAGCCGCGTCCTGGTGAAGCCGGCCTCGGCCGTGGTCAGGAGCGTTCGCTCCTCAACGCCACAGACTACCTCCCGGGTCATCCGTGTCCGGCGGGGGGGCCCACCACACCGTCTCTGATGCGTCTGTAAGGAAGAGCAGGTGGGTCATAATCGCCTATGCCCCTGACGATCTCGTTAGGACTGGCCTGCGACCGTGAAAAGAAGGACACTGCCAACCCGCGGATGATCACGTCCAAGGGTTGGAGGCCAGACAAGTCTAGCAGGACTCGGGTGTGGGTGCGGGGGGGGAGTCCGAGCATCAACCTTAAAAACAGGTGATAGACGGCTCGGAGCGGGGAGTAGCGGTAGCGGGGGAGGTAAGCTTAGGCAGGCGCGGCGTAGAGAAGGAGGGACATAATACAAGCCTGGAATAGTCTAATCTTATGGCCGTGGTTCAACGGGCTGGCTGGGCGCAGTAGTGGGGCCAGTCCTAGCATGACACCCCTCGCTCTTCCTGCAGACGCTCTCAGGTTCGAGTCCCAGTTGCAGCGACGGTCCAGGGTCACTCCCAGGTATTTCACTGTTTGTGACCACTGAACCGCTTCTCCCGCGACGCGGAGGGGCTGCAAGGGACCCGGTCTGCGGCGGGTGAACAGAATCGCCAACGTCTTCGTTCCGTTCACTGCTAAGGATCTGGAATCAAGGTAGGCGATTATTCCCCTTAATGCCATGGTGAGCTTGGCCCAGATCACCGCGGCATCGGGGAGGTCGCCAGGAGAGCTGTATCGTCGGCATACTGGAACAATGACACTCCTTGCGGGACGGGCACGTCACGCACAAAAAGGGAGAAGAGTAGGGGGGAGAGACAGGAGCCCTGGGGGACTCCAGAGACAACAGGACGAGGGGTTGACAACTGGTGGTCCACGCCGACTCTGAAGGAGCGGTCCTGGAGGAAAGACTGAAGGAGATGTAGCAGGGGTGAGGGAACTCCGGCTTCTGCAAGTCCCGTGAGAAGTCCTCGGTGGCTCACACTGTCGAACGCACCCTTCACGTCCAACAAGACGAAGCCGGAATGGCGACGCTCGTTGAACGCTTCCGTCACCCGGTCAACGACCGTGGCGACGGCGTGGGTGGTCGACAGGCCCTTCCGGAAACCGAACTGGTGATCCGGCAGGAGGGGGTGTACCTCCAGCCAGGCCTCCAGCCTGGTCAAGATCAGTCTCTCGGCGACTTTGCCGACGCAAGAGAGCAGAGAGATGGGACGGTAGGATGACGGATATCCGGGCGGTTTCCCGGGCTTGTGGATCGGTATGACGGTTGCCACCCGCCATTGCGCGGGAAAGTACAACAATATAAACATTGCGTTCAGGATGCGGAGTAGTAGGACGAAGGCTTTACGAGGGAGGTGGGCCAGGAGGAGGGGGGAAATCCGGTCCAACCCGGGAGCGGACGCGGCGCGAAGCCTCGCCACGGTCCTGGTCAGCTCGGAGGGGGTTACCAGCCGCAGGTCGGGGTACGGGGGTTGACCTGCCACCGGGGGAAGGAAGTGCCCCGGGGGATCCGCTTGATCTCTCTCCGGTGATCCCGGTCGCCTCGCGAAGCTAGCCTGGAATCCTACCGCCAGAGCCTCTGACCGGTCTGTGGCGGAGGACGCCAAACCGCCGGCCACGCGGAGCTCGGGGATCAGATCCTTCTTGTGTCGTATCCCCTTCAGATGACGCCACAAGGAGAATCCTTTGTGTCGAGAGCGGCAAGACGGCGCGTCTTAGCCTCCCTCTGCCACTGTCTGAGCTTGCGCCGACAGTGAGAGCGGAGCGCGACGTATATCTCCCGGACACGGGGGAGACGACTTCTCTGCCACAGAGCACGCGCTCTATCACGGAGCCTCATGTCGTCTATCAGGTCTGGGGGTAGTGGGGGGCCCAACAAGGGGGTCGACGGATCGGAATCGAGGACTCCGCCGCCGACAGGAGGGAGGCGGTGAAGAGCTGAACCTGGCGGTCCAGCTCCCCCACGTCAGGTATAGGTGCAGCTGGGGCCACTACACGGTTTAACCTAGCCTGGAATCTAGGCCAATCCGCGCGTCGGTAGTTGAACAATGGCGGCGCATTCGTCTGGAGAGGAAGAAATCGCATAACGCCGGTCACCGGATTGTGGTCGGAGGAATGGGAGAGATGGGTGACCAGAGGTGTCAGAAACGGCCTCCTCGTGGTCAGGATCAGGTCCAGGTAGCTGGGATGGTGTCGAGGGTGATCTGGTAAGTAGGTGGGCAGATGAGGGCAGTGGATGAATAGGCCCGTCCTGTCGGCAAACCTCCTCAGGACCGTGCCGCGCGCTTGAGACGCCACGCACCCCCAAGAGACGTGCCTGGCGTTCCAGTCGCCCGCTAGCACAACGCTAGCGTCGAGAGCACGCAACACGGCCAAGTCGGCCGCCTGCAGGACCACCCGAGGAGGACCGTAGACGCAAACGAGAGTGACGGAGTACGCGGCACCCAACAGCCGCACGGCGACCGCCTCCAGGGACAAGAGCCCCGGGACAGCCGTCTGGTGGTGCTGGAGGCGAGACCGAACCAACAGGGCCACGCCACCCCCCCTCCGGTGACCACCTCGGTCCACCCGGTAGACGGAGAAGCCCGGAACCTGAAAGACGGTGTCCGCTCTGAACCACGTCTCCGTCAGAAAAGCCACGTCCACAGCCATGTCGGTCAACATCTGGAGGAGCTCGGGAATCCTAACGACCAGCGATTTACAATTCCAGAGGAGGAGTTTGACCTCATCAGTCAAATAAAGCCTGACACACTTCGGTAAGGATTTGAATCTTACCTCCCCAGTCCGGGCGGCCACGAAGCGGGTCAGACACTCCCTCAGGTAGGGGAGTTTCTCACAGATACGGAGCGAGCGGAAAAGCTCCCATATCTCGGTGAGAGTGTGGATCAGGGACCTGAGATCGGCGGTCCCTGCAGCTGGAAGGTGAGGTGGGGCACGGGTGGTAGTGCGGGGGGCAGCGGCAGGCTGCCGAGCCGCCGGTTGGACGCCCGGCGTCGCGGCGCCTGACCTGCCTCCAGAAAGAAGGGGAAAGTCCCAGGCATTGACGAGGGGGGGGGTGCCGGACGATACTGGGGTCTGGACTGCGACGGTACGCCTCCGGTGGTCGAGCGCTTGCGCGAGTCGACGAACCGTTTGCGCACCTCACAGATGCCGGCATTTGCGGGGTGAGGACCACCGCAATTGGCGCATCTGGCGGGTTCCGAGCGTGGGCGCTCGCAGGCCGCCGACGTATGTGCACCCCCGCACTTGACACACTTGTCACTCCTGAAACAGGATACGGAAGGGTGTCCAAACCCTTGGCAACGATGGCACTGCTGAGCCAGGTTCTTCCTCCGGAATGATTCGAAAGTGACTCGCACTTTCGAAATCACCGTCTCCTTGGTCAGAGCTTGTAACTGCTGGCGTCCAACCAGAGTTACAAGGAACAAGGGATACAGTTTCTCCGGCTGATCCTGGCCGGCAGCGCGCGCACCCAAGCGTGTGACACTCCTTACCGCATAGCCCATGTCAGTAAGCTCGGAGTGGATGTCCTGAGCGGGGGTCCACAACGGGAGACCGCGGACCACGAGCCGCCCGTCCCTCTCGCTGTCCAAGGGGAAGGTGTAGGGCTGATATCCCTGGGAGATGAGTCTCTCCAGAAGGGTGGTCCTATCCTCCAGGGTGAAGACGGAGAACGTCACCCTGTTGGAGGACCACTTAATCCGGAGATCACCTCCGAGTCCGCGGCTGAGCGCTTTGGTGGCCGTGAAGGGTTCACACGGAAATCCCCTTCACACACTATCACCGGGACTCTTTGGGTCCCGCTTCTCTCAGGGTTAGCCGTCGTCCTGCCATCAGGTCGGGGACCCTTGCGGATCGCACCCGAACCCTTGGGGTCGCCAGCGGTTGAGACACGGGTCCCCCCGGGGGCGGCACGGAACGTAGCCTGTGCCCCTCGGGGGTCCCTACTCGCCGCGGCATTCTTCCCGCGGGGAACCTGTGGCAAAGCCGCGGCTAGGGGGATGGCACGGGACGGAACTGAAGACGTCAGCTTACCCGTACCGGACCCAGATGATGGCGTCGGGAGGATGTCCGACCGGCTGGAGGAGCGGCCGCTCCTGGCTGCCGACTTCTTAGGAGGGCTCCTGCGGTCCCCATCCCGGCTCTTCCGCTTGCCCGCGTAGGTCCGTGGTGTCTTGTTGAGAGTGGGGGAGGAGGCCCCGGTGGAGTCAGAAGACGCCTCCATATCCTCGGAACTCCGTGCCGAGGCACGGCGACGTCTTCTGGGGGGACCACGGCCCAGTCCCTTGTGTCGGGGTGGCTCCCCTCTTCCTCCGAGGAGCTGGCCCCCTTGGTGGGCCGGGTGGTCCTCTGAGGGAGGGGGACTTCCGGCAGGGGCCTGGCGACGACAGGTGGGCCCAGAGGTCCATGGACGGGGGTTAACCCCGCCCCCAGGGCGTCAGCGGCGGCCTGGGCCCTCTGACGGATGGCCGCCAGCCGGTCTTCTGTAGATGTATAAAGTGATCGGTAGGAGTTGGTACCCTGGTCTAGTGAGGCCTGGGTACTCGCCGGGATGATGTAGCCAGCAGTAGTGGATACTGCCCCCACGGAGGCGGTGACAATGCACCCCGTGGAGACACTGCTGGCCGTGGTGATGGTGGTGGTGGTGGTGGTGGTGATGCTGACCGCCGTGGTGGCGGCCAGGTTGGTCCTTGAAGTGGTCAAAGGGGTCTCTCTGGTGGTGGGCACCACGCCCACCGGAAGGTGGTGCATGGTGGCGCGCAGTTTTTTGGTCCTTTCCCTACCCCAGTGGGGCGGGTATCACTGACGGACAGACAAGACAGGGACGTAAACGTAGAGGACAACACCACGATTAAAATGACACAAGGAACGTTACAATCGGCCCACAGGATCCTGAGTTATAGCCTGTACTAATTTGGATCGTACTGAGGTGGCTAGCTTTGTATAGGTTTACCCAACGTTGGTACTAGCCACACCCAGACGCCTGTAAAGTCTTGTTGAAACCGTATTTGAAGTTGAATTGCACACACGTAAACAGGGCCAGACGTAGCACACACAACAACACGAAGAACACGACAGCACAACTGTATAATGGGCCGCAGAACCACCTCACTTCTTCTTACTGGGCCGGCTCCGAGCACCGGCCAGTGACGTTTTTGTAGGCGATTCTGCGGACTATGGACGGACTGGTAGACAGACTGATGACGGACAGTAGATGGATGGTAGACGGACTGTTGACGAACTTGATGAGATGTTGACAAGATGTGGCGATGATTTGTATGTAGACGCACAGTTCGTAAACGACGAACGGCGATATTCTTTCTTTCTTTCATAAGGGTTTTTATTTATTAATACTTATCATCTATATACATTACTAAACAACTAAAAATGAAACAATAATAATTTCCAACCCCTTGGGGTTCTTGAAAATAAAAATATGGCGAAATAATAAAAGTTTTTTCCCTTTGCTTATCCCCAAATAGGGCGCATTTCATTATCGAGGGGGGTTTGTTGGACTCCCCCCCACGGCACATAGGACCTGGTCGGCCGCTTGGTAGACTTATTTGCCAATCTCCCCTAACTCGGCCCACTGGCCGGCATCGCCCGCTATCTGACCTCCCCTCCCAGTCTCACACGACTAGAAGGGGGGTCACGACTCCCCAGATTCGACTCCGAGGTCACCTGCCGACGTCGACGAAGGGATTCACAACGCCGTCCCTGATTCGGCGGTAGGGATGGCCAGGAGCGTCGTAATCGCCGATGCCCCTGACGATCATGTTGGAGCTGGCCTGCGCTCGTGTGAAAAAACGTACCGCCAGCCCGTGGATACGGCTGTCCAGGGATGGGAGTCCTGACATGGTCAGGAGAACGCGGTTTGGGACGCGGGGCGGAGCCCCGAGGATCAGACGAAGGAACCGGTGGTATACAGTACGGAAATGATTGTATCTGTATCTGGGTAGATAGGAGAATACGGGAGCGGAATAGAGAAGGATGGACATCACACAGAGCAGAAAAAGTCTGATCTTGTGGCCGTACACCAGCGGACTGGCCGGGCGCAAAAGAGGAGCCAGCTTCAACATGACGCCCCTGGCCCTACCTTCCGCCGAACGCAGGTGCGGGTCCCAGCTGCATTTCGCATCCAGGGTCACCCCCAACCACCGGACTGACGGCGACCACTGGACCGCGGTACCCTCCACACGAAGTGGCTGCAGGGGGCCCGTTCCTCGACGTGTGAATAAAATAGCCTGCGTCTTTTGGGATTGGATGGCGAGGGACCGAGTACGAAGGTAGGCCAACAGTCCCCGCAACGCGAAGGTAAGTTTGGCCCAGACCACCTTAGCGTCCGGGGACTGCGCCAGGATAGCGGTGTCGTCTGCAAACTGGAATAGCTCTGTTCCGTGCGAGACGGGCATGTCTCGCACGAACAGGGAATACAGGATCGGTGAAAGGCAGGAGCCCTGGGGGACCCCTGCCCGTACCGGTCTGGGAGAGGAGAGGGCTCCCTCGACTCCCACTCTGAAGGAGCGGTCGGCGAGGAAGGACTCGAGGAGGCGGAGGATCGGAGGCGGAATACCCGCCCCGGCAAGAGCGGTGAGGAGCCCACGGTGGCTGACACTGTCGAACGCCCCTTTGACGTCCAACACGACGAAGCCCGTCCGGGTCCCGGTGTTGAACGCGCCGGTCACCAGGTCAACGACCTTGGCGACCGCGTGGGTCGTCGACAGGCCCTTCCGAAAGCCGAATTGGTGATCCGGCAGGAGGGGGTTCACCTCCAGCCAGGCCTCCAATCTAGCCAGGATCATTCTCTCCGCCACCTTGCCGACGCAAGAAAGGAGGGAGATAGGTCTGTAGGATGCCGGGTAGGCTGGGGGCTTCCCCGGCTTATGGATAGGAACGACATACGCCGCCTTCCACTGGTCCGGAAAGTAGAGCAGTGTCAGGACGGCGTTAAGGATTCGGAGGAGGAGTACGAACGCCTTGCGGGGTAGGTGAGTAAGGAGGAGTGGGGAAACCCGGTCGAGCCCCGGGGCGGACGAGGTTTTGAGCCTCGCCAAGGCCCGGGACAGCTCGCGGGGGGTGACCAGTCGAAGGTCGGGGTAGGGTGGGGCTCCCTCGACTGGGGGGAGGAAGGGGTGCTCTAACCCAGGAGGCTCCGGATCTCTCGCCGGCGATCCCGGTCGTCGCGCGAAGCTGGCCTCAAACGCCACCGCCAAGGCCTCCGCTCGGTCCGAGGCGGCGGACGCCAAACCGCCCGCCACGCGCAACTCGGGGATAAGATCGGGCCTGCGGCGCATCCCCTTCAGATGGCGCCACAGGGAGAGATCCTCGGTATCTAGGTCTTGGAGCCTCCTGCGTTGAGCCTCCGCCCTCCACCGACGGAGTAGCCGCCGGCAGCGGGAGCGGAGGACTCTGTAGATCTCCCTGGCTCGAAGGATGTGAGACCGCTGCCACAGGGCTCGCGCCCTGTCGCGGAGCCGCATCTCATCTAGGATGAAGGGGGGTAACGGTGGGCCCAAGAGTGGGGGTCGCCTTGCGGGGATGGATGATGTAGCGGCCGAGAGTAGGATCGACGCGAAGAGGTGGGCCTGGCGGTCCAACTCCGCGACGTCGGGGATGGGTACGGCGGGAAAGATCGCGCGGGCCAACCTGTCCTGGAATCTAGGCCAGTCCGCGCGTCTGTAGTTGAATCGGGGAGGCGTGTCGACGGGCAGCGGAAGAAAATGCAGGTCACATGTCACCGGGTTGTGGTCGGATGACTGGGACAGGTGAGTGACCAGAGGGGAGAGAAAGGGTCTCCTCGTGGTCAGGATGAGGTCCAGGAAGCTGGGGAGGTGCCGGGGGTGTTCGGGAAGATAGGACGGTAGGTGGGGGCGGTGGATGAAGAGGCCGTGCCCGTCCGCAAACCGGCGGAGGACGGTCCCCCTGCGGTTAACGCCAGCACAACCCCAAGAGGTGTGTCTGGCGTTAAAGTCTCCCGCCAGCACAACGCTGGTGTCGAGACCTCGCAAGACCGCCCAGTCCGCCACGGACGGGAGGACCCCGGGAAGGCCGTAGACTGTCGCGATCGTGATCGAGTACGCGGCACCCAGCAGCCTCACCGCCACGACCTCCAGGGACGCGAATCCCGGGACGGCCGCGCGGTGGTGCTGCAGAGTCTCCCGTACTAGCAGGGCCACGCCCCCCCCCCTCCGGTGACCTCCTCGGTCCGCCCGGTGGCAGAGGAACCCGGGTACCTGGAAGACGGAAGCCTCCGTGAACCACGTCTCGGTAAGGAAGGCGATGTCGACGGCGTGGTCGGACATCAACAGGAGGAGTTCAGGGACTTTGTGAGTAAGTGACCTGCAATTCCAGAGAAGGATGCGGAGTGGAGCGATCAGAAGAGGTTAGAGAGAGCCTCGAAAAGGATCTCGAACCGCTTCGACCAGTCAGGGGTGGCGACGAAGGCGGCAAGGCGTTCCTTTAGGTAGGGAAGCCGGGAACAGATGTTGAGGGGGCGGAGAAGATCCCAGATCTCGGAAAGCCCTTTGAAGAAGGACCGAAAGTCCGAGGTCTGGTCGGAGTGGGCTGATGGACGCGCGGACCCCGCGTGGGCACGAGGGGGTTGCGGGCCCGCGGGCGGGGCGGTAGGAAGCGACCGCGCGCTTCCGGGCAACCCCGGAAACGCCCAGGCGTTAGTGAGAGGGGGTGGGGCGGGTTGTCCGAGACGACCAGAGGGTTGGGCCGACGGGCGAGCTTGGCCGGTCGCCGCCGAGCGCTGACGCGACTCGACGAACCTGCGCCTATGCGCACAAATACCGGCGTTTGCGGGGTGGGCTTCCCCACAGTTGGCACAACGCGCCGGATCTGTGCGAGGGCGCTCGCATGTGGAGGACGCGTGAGCCTCACCGCACTTGACGCAGCGCTCCTGACGGAAACACCCGATGGAAGGGTGGCCGAAACCCTGACAGCGGTGGCACTGCTGGGCCACATTCTTTCGCCTGAAGGGTTCCAGGGAAACCTTCATGTGCGAGAGAACGGTCTCCCCCGACAATCTCTGGAGCTGCTGGCGCCCTACCAGCGTCACCAGAAAGAGCGGGAAAGGCCGCTCTACCTGATCTGGCCCGGCAGGCCTCGCCCCCAGGCGGGTCACCCTTCTCACCTGATAGCCCTTATCCATCAGGGCGGCCTGGATGTCTTCACACGGTGAGGTCACCGGGAGTCCTCGGATGACGAGACGCCCGTCTCGATCTCCGTCGGTGGGGAAAGTGTATGGCTGGTACCCCTGCTGTACCAGCGTCTCCAAGAGAGTGGAGTGGTCGGCCAACGTGTCCACGTAGAACGTGACACGGTTGGTCGACCACTTCAGACGGAGACCCCCAGCGAGTTTCCGGCTCAGTCTGGTGGTGGCCGCGAAGGGGTTGACTTTAAAGTTCCCTTCGCAAACGATTACCGGGACTCGCTCGGTCCTGGTACCAGCGGGCGCGGGCTGGGCTGCGGTCGGCCTGCCGGGGACTCTGGGTACAGCTCCCTTCCCGGTCGACACAGTGGTGCCCTGAGGCGGGGCGGCCCCGGCCTCGGCTGTAGTCGCCTTGGCCCCGGGCCCCGCCCCCGAACCCAAAACGTCCCCGGGGGGGTCCACCCGTCCCACGGCAGAGGCCGTCTTCGCGCCGGAGCCGGAGGGAAGAGGATCGGCTAGGCGCGAGCGCCTGCCGGGATATTTTTTTTTTTTTTTTTTTTTTTTTTTTTTATTTACCATCCTGGTATTCTGTAACCTGGCACCTTATATTTAATCCAGGTTCATTTTCCTTCTTCTTCTTATTTCCATTCTTATTATTTATTCCATACTCTCTTATATCCCTGGTAATTTACAGCGTGCTATATCCAACTAGTTCTTCGCTACATGGTCCGCCCCGGGTATTTATTTTCCCCGGTACCCTTCGCCACCACCTAGCTCCACTGACGTGGTTCTTGGTGACGGCGACGAGCATCCCCCTATCCGCCACCTGGGGAGGCGCCCTATTGGTCGTAGCCAACCAACTACTCTAGCATTCCACTGCAGCACTACACCCTACCCCCTACTACTACTAATTATTACCCCTTAACTAATCTATCAAATATTGTACCTCCCAGATAGCCTTACAGTCTTCCCCTCTTCTTATCTACTCTTCTTCTTCCATCTTCCCATATTCCTCATCCTTACTTCATTCCAGCGGGAGGCAGCTCACTGGTCACATCAGTTGCGTTTCCACGCAGCTGGCCTCCAAGTGCCCTCCTCTCACTGGTCTTCCTTTGGTATCTATCAGTACACTCCCTCCCACAACCCTCTATTTCCTACCTCGCGTCGACACCTTTCAGTACATATCTTCATCCTCCTCCTCTTCTTCTTCCTCCTCTTCCTCCTCTTCCTCTCGATCCTCTCTTCCATCTTGCCCATTTCGTCCAACTTCCTCCCTTCTTCCTCCCTCGGCTCTTCTGGCTTCCTTTAACTTCTCCACGTATTTATCTCTCTCCCACTTGGATATACCATCTGCAATTGCATCCAAATACTTCCATTTTTCTCTATCCCTTATCACGTTACCTACTAACTCTCCTTGGATATACACCTGGTGTTCCAACCTTATTTCATCGTATCTTGGGCATTCCAATACCACGTGGTCAGGGGAGGCCACCTCCCCACACTCACACCTGTCCGTATCCACTAACCCGTGGCGCATCAATGACTCCTTGTATGGGCCTTTCCCAGACAGGTAGTGTATCAGCCCAGCCGACGGTTGAAGATGGACCATTTGCATCCTTTCTATCACGTTCCCCAGGTACGCATGCGTCCTCCTTCCCGTCGTGCTTTCATCCCACCTTCTTTGCCATTCATTCAAGAGGGCCACGCTTATTTCTTCCCTCGAGGTTACATCCAGTCCTGTCAGGTTAGCCACCTTTGCCAAGTTCCCCTTTCTCAACCAAAACCTCGCTGCTCTCTCTTTTATTATTAAGTCCATGGGAATCTCTCCGAGGATTATAGTGAGCGCATCCGTAGAGGTTGTTCTGTAGGCTCCTGTCAATCTCAACAGCACATTCCTCTGCACACTTAGTACAGCCTTCCTATGCTTCCCATTATTGAGCCGATGCGCCCACACACTCGCTCCATAACCCATGATCGCTCCCATCAACATTTGGTTATAAGTCTTTATTGCCTTCAAGGGCAATTTAAACCTATTTTGACCAATGTTTATGATCTTATTCATAACGGTAGTAGCCCTTGCACCCATCTGAGCAATGTGTTCCGCAAAACTCCTCTTCTCATCCATGGTAATTCCAAGGTACCTGTATGCCTTCACCCTCTCTACCCGTCTTCCCTCCACTCTAATCAGAGGTCCTCTCCCCAACGTTCCCTTTGAAGAGCATATACTTAGTTTTATTTATTGACAACTCCAATTTCACGCTTCTACACCAGCTGTTAAATTTATCTAGAACTATATTTGCATTGTTTTGGAGCTCAATCCTTGATTTCCCGTTTACGATTATGAGTACATCATCTGCAAAGGCCACTACCGCTATTGTTTCCTCGAGATTTTCCAGCTCATACAAACCTTGCTCCAACGCAATATCCCAGAAGACGGGACCGCTCACTGACCCTTGTGGGCACCCTTTGGTCAGTCTCTTCTCCACCTTCTTCCAACCCCCTTCAATCGTCGCATACCGATTTTTACAATAATACTTATAGCTTTTATACAAGTTTCCCGGGCAGCCCATTCTTCTGAGGTCCTCAAAAAGGGAAGGCCACCAGAGGTTGTCGAAAGCTCCAGCTATGTCTATAAAAATACCTGCCGGGATAAACGGGAGGCGCAAACTCACCCGAGTCTTCTGTCGGCAGGTTCCTCAGGGCATCGAACCTGTTGGGGCGCGGGCCTGGGTCCACGGCCGTCTTCTTGGTAGTCCCCTGGGGTGCCGTGTTGCCCTTGCGCTTCCTCTGGGGGGCGGGTTGGACAGACCAGCCCGGATCAGATGAGGGCGGGGGTCCTCCGTCCCTCGCACCTGGCAGTTGGTCTCGTTGGATGCAGACCTCGTCCTCGGGGTCAAAGAGGCTCCACGCCCCTTGTTCAGCGTCCTTGTTTGGCCCGGAGGCCGCTTCTCCATCGGCCGATGGTGGCGGTGGTACGGCGGTGACCACCGGGGGTTCCGGTCGGTTGTCCGAGGGGGCCCCTGGTGACTCATCCATCGGGGTGGTGCCTCCTGTCGTCGAGCCCTGGTCCCCAAGCTGGACCTCGGTACTCTCCCTTGTGACCGCCTGCGCACTGGTCTCGCGGGAGCGATCACTCGGTCGACCGTATAGGGTGGTAAGGAAGCTCGCCCCCTTCTCTCTTGATTGGTCATCCCCGGCTGGGGCAGCGTAATGACCCACCGCGGCGGTGGTTGAGGCAGACACGCTGCATACCGCGGTGGTCGTGGTGAAAGTGACCGAAGTCACTGTGGCCAAGCATCTCGCGGTGGTTGGAGGCGCCCCCGATCTAGTGGTGGGGGGCGGTGCCACCGGAAGCCGGTGCATGGCCCCTAGTTCTTCTGGGTCCCCACGGCTGTTCCAGTAGTCCGTCGTCCGTGCACGACTCCTTCAAGATCCAGAAACTCCAAGAGAACTTCCAAGTTGCAAACTCAATGATAAGTAATCTTGATAAAAAAAGTTTTTATTTCGTAGAGTTGGTCGGTACAGTCGACGAAAACTATTCCAACAGCAAGGCGTCGTTCCCAAACGGCGTTTAGCGGTCGCCCCGCACCTCTCCGACCCCTGGACGGGGCGGGAGGCTGATAAGTCTGTTGCGTCTTATAAACACTTGCTAAAGGAGCGTTAACACTTAGCATAGACAAACACGAGAATGTAAACAGCCAACACGTGACCGACACTGGCTTTTGCTGCGCCCTCGACGGCAAGACCGTGAACTACACTGCAGTTGAAGATCAGCTGCCACCCGAACCGGGCGCGTTTCTCCCCCGCTCTCACACTCAAAACTCGAAAAGCTAGCACTTTCCGCGAGATTCCCGCTCGCGCGCAGGGAAATTTAACGGCGATATTCTTTCTTTCATAAGGGTTTTTTATTTATTAATACTTATCATCTATATACATTACTAAACAACTAAAAAAAATGAAACAATAATAATTTCCAACCCCTTGGGGTTCTTGAAAATAAAAATATGGCGAAACAATAAAAGTTTTTTCCCTTTGCTTATCCCCAAATAGGGCGCATTTCATTATCGAGGGGGGTTTGTTGGACTCCCCCCCACGGCACATAGGACCTGGTCGGCCGCTTGGTAGACTTATTTGCCAATCTCCCCTAACTCGGCCCACTGGCCGGCATCGCCCGCTATCTGACCTCCCCTCCCAGTCTCACACGACTAGAAGGGGGGTCACGACTCCCCAGATTTGACTCCGAGGTCACCTGCCGACGTCGACGAAGGGATTCACAACGCCGTCCCTGATTCGGCGGTAGGGATGGCCAGGAGCGTCGTAATCGCCGATGCCCCTGACGATCATGTTGGAGCTGGCCTGCGCTCGTGTGAAAAAACGTACCGCCAGCCCGTGGATACGGCTGTCCAGGGATGGGAGGCCTGACATGGTCAGGAGAACGCGGTTTGGGACGCGGGGCGGAGCCCCGAGGATCAGACGAAGGAACCGGTGGTATACAGTACGGAAATGATTGTATCTGTATCTGGGTAGATAGGAGAATACGGGAGCGGAATAGAGAAGGATGGACATCACACAGAGCAGAAAAAGTCTGATCTTGTGGCCGTACACCAGCGGACTGACCGGGCGCAAAAGAGGAGCCAGCTTCAACATGACGCCCCTGGCCCTACCTTCCGCCGAACGCAGGTGCGGGTCCCAGCTGCATTTCGCATCCAGGGTCACCCCCAACCACCGGACTGACGGCGACCACTGGACCGCGGTACCCTCCACACGAAGTGGCTGCAGGGGGCCCGTTCCTCGACGTGTGAATAAAATAGCCTGCGTCTTTTGGGATTGGATGGCGAGGGACCGAGTACGAAGGTAGGCCAACAGTCCCCGCAACGCGAAGGTAAGTTTGGCCCAGACCACCTTAGCGTCCGGGGACTGCGCCAGGATAGCGGTGTCGTCTGCGAACTGGAATAGCTCTGTTCCGTGCGAGACGGGCATGTCTCGCACGAACAGGGAATACAGGATCGGTGAAAGGCAGGAGCCCTGGGGGACCCCTGCCCGTACCGGTCTGGGAGAGGAGAGGGCTCCCTCGACTCCCACTCTGAAGGAGCGGTCGGCGAGGAAGGACTCGAGGAGGCGGAGGATCGGAGGCGGAATACCCGCCCCGGCAAGAGCGGTGAGGAGCCCACGGTGGCTGACACTGTCGAACGCCCCTTTGACGTCCAACACGACGAAGCCCGTCCGGGTCCCGGTGTTGAACGCGCCGGTCACCAGGTCAACGACCTTGGCGACCGCGTGGGTCGTCGACAGGCCCTTCCGAAAGCCGAATTGGTGATCCGGCAGGAGGGGGTTCACCTCCAGCCAGGCCTCCAATCTAGCCAGGATCATTCTCTCCGCCACCTTGCCGACGCAAGAAAGGAGGGAGATAGGTCTGTAGGATGCCGGGTAGGCTGGGGGCTTCCCCGGCTTATGGATAGGAACGACATACGCCGCCTTCCACTGGTCCGGAAAGTAGAGCAGTGTCAGGACGGCGTTAAGGATTCGGAGGAGGAGTACGAACGCCTTGCGGGGTAGGTGAGTAAGGAGGAGTGGGGAAACCCGGTCGAGCCCCGGGGCGGACGAGGTTTTGAGCCTCGCCAAGGCCCGGGACAGCTCGCGGGGGGTGACCAGTCGAAGGTCGGGGTAGGGTGGGGCTCCCTCGACTGGGGGGAGGAAGGGGTGCTCTAACCCAGGAGGCTCCGGATCTCTCGCCGGCGATCCCGGTCGTCGCGCGAAGCTGGCCTCAAACGCCACCGCCAAGGCCTCCGCTCGGTCCGAGGCGGCGGACGCCAAACCGCCCGCCACGCGCAACTCGGGGATAAGATCGGGCCTGCGGCGCATCCCCTTCAGATGGCGCCACAGGGAGAGATCCTCGGTATCTAGGTCTTGGAGCCTCCTGCGTTGAGCCTCCGCCCTCCACCGACGGAGTAGCCGCCGGCAGCGGGAGCGGAGGACTCTGTAGATCTCCCTGGCTCGAAGGATGTGAGACCGCTGCCACAGGGCTCGCGCCCTGTCGCGGAGCCGCATCTCATCTAGGATGAAGGGGGGTAACGGTGGGCCCAAGAGTGGGGGTCGCCTTGCGGGGATGGATGATGTAGCGGCCGAGAGTAGGGTCGACGCGAAGAGGTGGGCCTGGCGGTCCAACTCCGCGACGTCGGGGATGGGTACGGCGGGAAAGATCGCGCGGGCCAACCTGTCCTGGAATCTAGGCCAGTCCGCGCGTCTGTAGTTGAATCGGGGAGGCGTGTCGACGGGCAGCGGAAGAAAATGCAGGTCACATGTCACCGGGTTGTGGTCGGATGACTGGGACAGGTGAGTGACCAGAGGGGAGAGAAAGGGTCTCCTCGTGGTCAGGATGAGGTCCAGGAAGCTGGGGAGGTGCCGGGGGTGTTCGGGAAGATAGGACGGTAGGTGGGGGCGGTGGATGAAGAGGCCGTGCCCGTCCGCAAACCGGCGGAGGACGGTCCCCCTGCGGTTAACGCCAGCACAACCCCAAGAGGTGTGTCTGGCGTTAAAGTCTCCCGCCAGCACAACGCTGGCGTCGAGACCTCGCAAGACCGCCCAGTCCGCCACGGACGGGAGGACCCCGGGAAGGCCGTAGACTGTCGCGATCGTGATCGAGTACGCGGCACCCAGCAGCCTCACCGCCACGACCTCCAGGGACGCGAATCCCGGGACGGCCGCGCGGTGGTGCTGCAGAGTCTCCCGTACTAGCAGGGCCACGCCCCCCCCCTCCGGTGACCTCCTCGGTCCGCCCGGTGGCAGAGGAACCCGGGTACCTGGAAGACGGAAGCCTCCGTGAACCACGTCTCGGTAAGGAAGGCGATGTCGACGGCGTGGTCGGACATCAACAGGAGGAGTTCAGGGACTTTGTGAGTAAGTGACCTGCAATTCCAGAGAAGGATGCGGAGTGGAGCGATCAGAAGAGGTTAGAGAGAGCCTCGAAAAGGATCTCGAACCGCTTCGACCAGTCAGGGGTGGCGACGAAGGCGGCAAGGCGTTCCTTTAGGTAGGGAAGCCGGGAACAGATGTTGAGGGGGCGAAGAAGATCCCAGATCTCGGAAAGCCCTTTGAAGAAGGACCGAAAGTCCGAGGTCTGGTCGGAGTGGGCCGATGGACGCGCGGACCCCGCGTGGGCACGAGGGGGTTGCGGGCCCGCGGGCGGGCGGTAGGAAGCGACCGCGCGCTTCCGGGCAACCCCGGAAACGCCCAGGCGTTAGTGAGAGGGGGTGGGGCGGGTTGTCCGAGACGACCAGAGGGTTGGGCCGACGGGCGAGCTTGGCCGGTCGCCGCCGAGCGCTGACGCGACTCGACGAACCTGCGCCTATGCGCACAAATACCGGCGTTTGCGGGGTGGGCTTCCCCACAGTTGGCACAACGCGCCGGATCTGTGCGAGGGCGCTCGCATGCGGAGGACGCGTGAGCCTCACCGCACTTGACGCAGCGCTCCTGACGGAAACACCCGATGGAAGGGTGGCCGAAACCCTGACAGCGGTGGCACTGCTGGGCCACATTCTTTCGCCTGAAGGGTTCCAGGGAAACCTTCATGTGCGAGAGAACGGTCTCCCCGACAATCTCTGGAGCTGCTGGCGCCCTACCAGCGTCACCAGAAAGAGCGGGAAAGGCCGCTCTACCTGATCTGGCCCGGCAGGCCTCGCCCCCAGGCGGGTCACCCTTCTCACCTGATAGCCCTTATCCATCAGGGCGGCCTGGATGTCTTCACACGGTGAGGTCACCGGGAGTCCTCGGATGACGAGACGCCCGTCTCGATCTCCGTCGGTGGGGAAAGTGTATGGCTGGTACCCCTGCTGTACCAGCGTCTCCAAGAGAGTGGAGTGGTCGGCCAACGTGTCCACGTAGAACGTGACACGGTTGGTCGACCACTTCAGACGGAGACCCCCAGCGAGTTTTCCGGCTCAGTCTGGTGGTGGCCGCGAAGGGGTTGACTTTAAAGTTCCCTTCGCAAACGATTACCGGGACTCGCTCGGTCCTGGTACCAGCGGGCGCGGGCTGGGCTGCGGTCAGCTTGCCGGGGACTCTGGGCACAGCTCCCTTCCCGGTCGACACAGTGGTGCCCTGAGGCGGGGCGGCCCCGGCCTCGGCTGTAGTCGCCTTGGCCCCGGGCCCCGCCCCCGAACCCAAAACGTCCCCGGGGGGGTCCACCCGTCCCACGGCAGAGGCCGTCTTCGCGCCGGAGCCGGAGGGAAGAGGATCGGCTAGGCGCGAGCGCCTGCCGGGATAAACGGGAGGCGCAAACTCACCCGAGTCTTCTGTCGGCAGGTTCCTCAGGGCGTCGAACCTGTTGGGGCGCGGGCCTGGGTCCACGGCCGTCTTCTTGGTAGTCCCCTGGGGTGCCGTGTTGCCCTTGCGCTTCCTCTGGGGGGCGGGTTGGACAGACCAGCCCGGATCAGATGAGGGCGGGGGTCCTCCGTCCCTCGCACCTGGCAGTTGGTCTCGTTGGATGCAGACCTCGTCCTCGGGGTCAAAGAGGCTCCACGCCCCTTGTTCAACGTCCTTGTTTGGCCCGGAGGCCGCTTCTCCATCGGCCGATGGTGGCGGTGGTACGGCGGTGATCACCGGGGGTTCCGGTCGGTTGTCCGAGGTGGCCCCTGGTGACTCATCCATCGGGGTGGTGCCTCCTGTCGTCGAGCCCTGGTCCCCAAGCTGGACCTCGGTACTCTCCCTTGTGACCGCTTGCGCACTGGTCTCGCGGGAGCGATCACTCGGTCGACCGTATAGGGTGGTAAGGAAGCTTGCCCCCTTCTCTCTTGATTGGTCATCCCCGGCTGGGGCAGCGTAGTGACCCACCGCGGCGGTGGTTGAGGCAGACACGCTGCATACCGCGGTGGTCGTGGTGAAAGTGACCGAAGTCACTGTGGCCAAGCATCTCGCGGTGGTTGGAGGCGCCCCGATCTAGTGGTGGGGGGCGGTGCCACCGGAAGCCGGTGCATGGCCCCTAGTTCCTCTGGGTCCCCACGGCTGTTCCAGTAGTCCGTCGTCCGTGCACGACTCCTTCAAGGTCCAGAAACTCCAAGAGAACTTCCAAGTTGCAAACTCAATGATAAGTAGTCTTGATAAAATAAGTTTTTATTTCGTAGAGTTGGTCGGTACGCTCGAAGAAAACTATTCCAACAGCAAGGCGTCGTTCCCAAACGGCGTTTAGCGGTCGCCCCGCACCTCTCCGACCCCTGGACGGGGCGGGAGGCTGATAAGTCTGTTGCGTCTTATAAACACTTGCTAAAGGAGCGTTAACACTTAGCATAGACAAACACGAGAATGTAAACAGCCAACACGTGACCGACACTGGCTTTTGCTGCCCTCGACGGCAAGACCGTGAACTACACTGCAGTTGAAGATCAGCTGCCACCCGAACCGGGCGCGTTTCTCCCCCGCTCTCACACTCAAAACTCGAAAAGCTAGCACTTTCCGCGAGATTCCCGCTCGCGCGCAGGGAAATTTAACGGCGATATTTGCCAATAAGGCCGAGAAGCGATAACTTTAAAAAAAAAAACACGAAGAGACCGACGCCGCCCCCGGGCCCCCCCGGCCGCGTTGGTGAGGGCGAGGGGGCCCATCACAGGTTTTAGGCGGAGCCGGTACACGCGGGGACCGATCCCGAGGCGACCGGCAGAGCGGACGGACCGGCGGAGGTGACGGGTACGTCTCTCAGGAAGCCGCGCGGCGTCGGGAGGCGGCTCCGCACGGGACCGGGATAGCGTACCGGGTTCGCCTGAAAGGACGAAGCGGGGTGAGGACCGGGCGCGGGACGGGCGGCCTCGACGGCCGGTACCCTACCGACGGCGTGGGCCCTTTTGACCGACCTACCGTAGGCGACGCCGACGGATCGAGAACGTCCAGAAAAAAAAAAAAAAAAATTTTAAATTTAAAAAAAAAATCGAAAATTTTTTTTAAAAAAATTCGAGTGTATTAATTAGTAAATATTTTGACTCTTAGATCGACGCCCGCCCCCGAGACAGACGGAAAACCAGTCCCCCCCAAACGTTAAACCCATACGTCGACCGAGCCGGCGTGAAGGTCAGAAAAAAAAAAAAAAAAAAAACGAGCGGATTAATAAGTTAATATATTGACCCATATAACGACGCACACCCCGAGATAGACAGCGACCCCCGCCTGCCCAATCGACACACCTGTAGTTCGAACGAGCCGGCGGAGACGATGAGAAAATCGGTGTTAATGCACGAGAGGGAGGGCGAGCGAGCGGGCCGCCGGAGCGGGTCGCGCTACCTGCCGCTACGGCGCGCCAGCCTCGGGACGGCCGGCCGAACGGAGGTGTAGGCGGTCGACGGTGGCTCTTTCGCCGGGGTGCCCGCGAGAGGAACCCCGAGCGACCCGCCGGAGGTAGAGGGCGGACCCGCGGGAGGCGGCGCCGTCCCCCGAGCGCGACGCCTCTCCGGCCGGGTCGCCGGGAGGAGACCCGTCCCCCGCCGGAGCGGGCGCTGACGGTTGGCGCAGGCCCGGGGCCCCAGGGGGCCTCCGGAAGACGCGTGGTGACCCACGGCTCCACGCGCTCCGCAAGATTGCAAAGAGTGTGGCGAGTGGCGGGCCACCCCTCTTCGACCGTCGAAAACAACAATCTCATCTTATATGGTGATGTTCTTATACTCTTCTCTCAGACTTGGAAAAATAATAAATAATCTTTAAGGGTTGTGATTTTTTTTTAATCTACGCTTATTATTTATTTTATATTGCTTGAGAATAAAAGAGTTTATACAATTATTATTATTATTATTACTATTTCTTAGCAAGTAAAGTTTGGCTATAATTATACTATCTTTGGTTTTTTGTTAATCGGGAGATCTAATCTATTGGATTTTATATAAAAATGCCGGTTCCGTATTTGATTTATTTTAATTATAATTCCTGTCGGTGGTCTGGTATTAGTTTATTCTTAAACTGATCAAAACTCCTTTCGATCTTGATGAAAGTGAATCTGAAATTGGTTTCTGGGTTCGACGTCCAGTGGATTTGCTCTCGTTTTAAAAGGAGTTCGTTACTTCTCTTTGTGATCGAAACGTTTTGTACAAGGAGTTGCGAGTGTTCGAATACTTTTACCCGTGCGTGTGTCACATAATCCTCCCGTAGTAGTAGAAAAACGTTTTACCAAGATTTTTTTATTTTGTTTTTTTTTTTTTTTTTTTCACACTCCGGATAAAAGTCGACGCGAACATGTTGCTTCGGACCCGTACTACATGTCTCGGACATGTTTCTTGGACTCGAAGCTACATGTCTCGGACATGTAGCTTCGGACTCGTAGCTACATGTAGTCTTCGAACTTGTAGCTACATGTCTCGGACATGTTGCTTCGAATTCGTAACTACATGTCTAGGACATGTATATTCGAACTTGTAGCTACATGTTTCGCGAACTCGTAGCTACATGTCCGGACATTTTAATTATCTTTAATAAATTCCCCAGACATGTAG
>JBCFYV010000298.1:0-43530 GCA_039000515.1 Timema cristinae
AAAAATTTTATACCTATAAAAAATTTTTATTTTTGGGGGGTTTTCCTCGGGCCATCTTAAAAGGGGGAAAAAAAAAAAAAAAAAATCTTCCCATTAAAATTTTAAAATTTAATAAAATCCTACATTCTTTTCTAAAAATTTTCTTGTATAAAAATCATTTATTCAATGGATAAAAAGGGGTACCCCTTTGATTTATTAATTTTCCAAATGTTTTAAAAATTAAATTGTTACAAGTAAAATCATTTTTTGACAATGAAATTTAACTTGATCTGATTAAAATTTTTTTTAAAAAACAGGTTTTTTCGGGTCAAAGTCTATCTGCTCATTTAATTTTAAATCAATTTTTTTGTAAGAAATTTTATATTCAAAAACATTATTTTTAGTTTTGGGGAAGGGGGGAAAAAAAAGTGTATAAACGCTTTTATATCCCTTTCCAAAAAAAAACAATATTTTTTTTTTATAAAAAAAATTTTTTTTTAAAAATTTTATTATTTGAGGTTAAAAAAACAAAGAACAAATAGACCTTTCATTAAAATTTTAAAATTATTTCTTTCCCAAAAAAAAGATGATTTAATGCATGGGGAAAATTAAAATTTTTAAAAATTTAACATTTTGTTTTTTGGCATTTTATGGGGGGCCTATTCCTAAACAGGTAGGCCCTGTTTTGCCACCTTTTAAGGGGAAATTGAAATGAACCTTTTAATGGGTTTTTTTTTAAGGGGGAAAAATTCAAAATTTTTTTTTTTTTATTTTTCAAAAAAAAAACATTTTTAATAGGAAAAAATTTCCTTTTTTTGGGAACCCCGGGGTTTGTCTTTCCAAAGGGATGTTTGACCTCCTAGTAGGGGTGCTGAAGTAGAAGGTATCAAAAATTTCAAAGGGTAGTTGGGGAAACAGATAAGAAAAGTTTGGGAAAAGGGGAGAATTAACAAAAAGCCTTTTAATTAAAGGGTTTAAATGGGAAAAAAACGGTTAAAATCCCCAAAATTTTAAAAAACTTTTTTTATTTATTGGGGTCCCCCCCCTTTGTTAAAAAATTATTTAAAAAAAATTTTTTATATTTTGTTTTTTTTGGGGGGCCACCATTTTTTTTAAATTTTTTAACCCCCGGGAAGGGGAAAGGCCCAAAATAAAGTTTTTTCACCAAAGTCATTAAAGAGGCTGGTCAAATAGGAAGTTTTAAAAAAGGGGGGGTTTTTAAAATTTTTTTGGGGGAAACCTTTTTTTACAGGGACATGAGGGGACCGAAGTTTTTTTTTTATACGTAATAAAGGGAAAAAATTCCTTAAATTTAATATTTCAACGTAAAATTTAAATGGGTATTTTTGACATTTTTATAACTATCCTGAACCTGAATTGCCATTTTATTTATTCATGTATGATAAGGTCCCTTAGTTGTATGCCACACTATGAGAGATAGTAGGGACATTGGTATTGATTACCGAATGGTAGAGGGGGGTGGGGTTTCTTAACTATGTAGAGTTGCCTCAATTCAATTTTTTTTTTTCCCCTGTTTTACTAAGATGGGATTCCTGAGGTAAAACCGCACTGTGACTAGACAAACCATTATTATAGACGCTATACAAATATGCTCTGCCATATTCCCAGAACGGTTGGTGCAATTTTTCAAGAAGATGTTTTAGGAACTTATCCTCAGGTTAGAGAGAAAATGCTTGCTAGGATGAGAGAAAGCGTCCACTCAATATCCCCAAAGAGGGAAGAGAGGACCTAGCGCTCTAGGGGAGAATTGATTCAGATAAGAAGGTTTTTGTTTAAATGTTTACACTGGTGGAGAATTACCAGGTGATAATAGCGCTTTTAACCTTAAAGTTATAATTTAGGCTATAAAGCAGAAACAGTATTGTAAATATTCCTTTATTTTATTTTATTACATTCAAATATCTTTCTAATTGAAGTCCTTCCGGCTTTAGTTCCAGAAGCTCCTCAATATAAAAGTGGTAGCTGGGGTCACTAATTTCTTGTGGTGGGTTGGTTGAACCCCCAGCCGGCCAAATGGTACGGATTACCAGCTATACTGTTTATCACGGACACTTGAAGGTGGAAGAGAGAAGACTCCAACAAATGACGTCTTCCACCAACACAGATCATTACGGAAGTGCATGATCTAATAATAAGGGGGAAGCGCATGAGTTATGGGTAACTGCGTTCAAACGTATTGGAGAGGGCGCGTAACACCAGTTGTGTATGCAACAGTAACACTAGAGGTACATTGATTTTGATTTTGGAGTTTTGTTATATTACTGTTATTAAGGAGAAATATTCCTCATTACATATAATCCTGAAATCTTAACTATATTACTATACGTAAATATATTTAAATCCTCTTTACCACTATCAGGGACATATCTATCACACTAGCTAAATGGTTCCGGTATATTTACTTATGTAGTAGTTTTGTTTTATCAATAGACATGCAAAATATATGTATGAGACCCACGCATATGCGAGAGAAATCTCTTGAGAATTACTTTCCCAAATGGGTTTATAATGAAAATATTTATATAAAAATAAAACACATAATTAATAATTAGTATTCAAAATAGCTCCTGCCATTTTTATAATATTTTGCAATAAATTATCAAAATTTAATTTATTTTTAACACTATTTCCAGTATCTGATATATGAAGTTCTATAATGCCTATCAAGTTTGATCTATATTTTAATACGGAATTTTAATAACACTTGCATTAAATTAAATAAATGATATAATTACTTATACGTTCAAAAGAAGGTTTTTTCGTTGAAAATGTTCTCTCAGGTAACGCGATGTTTGATTTATTTGACTCTAGAGTTACATTGTCTTGTTGCTCAGGCAGACTGAATCTAACGTAAGTTTCCTTACATCACTCTTTATTATGCGTTTATTATATACATAGTAAGTTAATATAAATTCAAAAGAATATTACCTTTAGTAATTTGTTTGATTTTTTATTATAAATAAACTAGTAGTTAACATATTCATGAAACACCATTGCATCCGATATAATTAATAATGAGTATTTGGTATGTTGTTAGTTTTTACTTCGAACTTTAACTGCCTCATAGTAGTCTCGCACTACTTGAAAAATTTGCCTGCAGGACAGTTTTGTCTTTAGGGCTAGAGCATATGCTTTACGTGAGCGCGCAACACTGTTAGTCACAATAGAAGACAAGATGAAAATATCTTGAGTCGGCAGACAGCAATCGTCTTTTTGACTGCAGACTGTCGGGGACCTGAACTAATACATTGGAACGTGACCTCATTAAGGGCAAACTAATCTGTCCAGTACAAAAAAGTCAATTCTCCAGAACGTGTTTGGTGTTTGTTGCTAAGTTTTGTTTTGTATATATACTATAAGCATCATGGCTTACTCTACTCATCAATTGACATATGTATTACCCACTTACCAGATGAGCTAGAAACTTGAAATTTGGAGAGCATATAGCTTCTATCATGTAACTGACGGGAAAATTCCAAAAAGTTAAAAAAAAAAAATTACCCCCCCAAAAAAATGGAGCGGATTTAAAATCGGTGCGGGACTTTTCTTTGGATGGCCACTTGTGGTCTAGGACGGTAAGACTTTCATAAAACAGATTGCACCAGAGCTAGATTTTTTTAATTTATGTACTTGTCCACACAGTCTAATTTTCTGACACACTTATGGGACAGCCAGGACTCATAAAACTGTAAATAATAATATCACGTTAAATAAAAGTCATGGTACATAAACACATTCTTATAAAGTTATAAAGTTTTTATTTTTTTTGTATGGACATGGTAAAGCTCATTTGGTGATGTATAATATATTTGATAATTAACTGCCTTATTAATTGCCTCTATTTTTAGATGTTGCTGAAGAGCTTTTGTCAAGTGTAACACTCATAAATTGTGTCGGCAAAACCATATACATTCATGTATGCGCACAATATTGTGCTAATATAACAGCAGCACATTATGATACTTTTACAAAACTTATATTAACGACCTAGATGCTTGTTAAAATATGCGCCAACTTATTAACTAAAAATTCCGAATCTGAACTAAAAGTCTGCGTGACTCTTGTGTGCTCGATAGTTGAAAACACTTTTAATGAAACTACCAAGTTTTTTATTTCTATAAAATGATCGAATCATCTAATAGCTCACAAGAGGCCAACGTCAATATAAAAATATATTCCGCGTAGCCCATGCCATTAACACTATGGAGAAAACGTCATTGTTAAGTGAAATATTTAGAGCTGAATTGTCAGGCCTTGCTACTCCAACATGTTTTCCATCAAGGGCTCCAATAAAGTTTGGAAAGTGGTACGGTAATAAAATTTGTTCAACAATTTTGATCCAATGCTTCCTGACTTTTCTACACTGGCATGTACGTACTTTGGCTGTAGTCTTTCCCAATTCTGTAGTGCAATCTTTCACAATTGATCGAGAATAGGAAGGTGCTATCAGTATTCAAATGGAAAGGTCATTACAAGCTGATTCTTGTGATGTATGCCTTGAAAAATATGAACTGTTATTTATAATTTAAATATTATGTGATAAATTATATTAAAAAACAAAAAATTTAATTACTTAATTCGCTAGTAGGTCAAAAAAATGTTTATTACATGTGATATAACAGTTTCATATATGTGTTTCGAGCTGGATATCGTGTAATACTAGCAACAGTAAATATTGTTGGAATAATAATATTTTCTTAATTTTTTTAGGCTTGGATATAAAAAAAAGTGGCAGAATCTACCGAAATTCGCTTCGCGAGGGAGCAAAAGAAATCTCAAAAAGATACAAATCTGGTCAGGTGCAAAGAGCGATGGAGGTAAATTTACATTGAAAAGTTATGTTCCTTCTCCTATCTATCTAGTAGAGGGAAAAGGAAAGCTTTTGGTCGATAAAGATTCACCTTTCAGAAGCGAGACTGGAAAATTAGGGCAGTATTTAAGAAAACTAACTGTGTAAAGGACTTCCTGAGAAACAGTCAGCAGCGTCCACTAGCATGCCCGAAAAAGATAGTTTTGGGAATCGTTGTTAAAATTTTTTGAGAGAAGAAAAAGGGACAAATGAGATAAATGAAGAGCGTAATACTTCGCGCTATCTTTGGTTCCTATGTTACAGTCATCATTAAATGCCTGGACGGCAATCCTCAGTATTTCTGAGTCCTATTTGGGGGACTCTTTATACACAGGAATCAGTTCAGGAATCAGGATCCTGGGACCACTCGGGTCAATTATTTCAGGTCGCTCAATGCCTTGCAGAAAAAAAAAATGCCAAAATGTCACAATATAGCATCTACACGAAAGTGATGACACCATACAATCTTATATCAGCAATTTAAGTGAGGGACAAGTGATTATATTACAGAGTGTTGTGTTTCTGTAAAAGTTTAATTACTTAATATTTTGGATAATAAGCCATTTTAGTAATAAACTATTTATTCCAAACCTACTGAATTGTAATGCTATTCTCTCTTCCGGAGGTATACATAAGTGGGAAGTTTTTATGTTTGGTAAGCTTCAGCTGGTCCATAACAGTGGTTATCAGCTTACTCGAATGTTGATCATTCATACATTAACATAAAAAAAAAAGTTGGTGCTCACAAGCTCTTCATTTTGAATGTAAAATTTCCTTTAACAATCTGGGAGCTGTAAAATTGGGATGAACCCATGCTGTCTGCCTATTATTTTCTTTTCCGTGATCGAAGTGACTAGTAGCCAAAAACTGCAGTTTTAAAAAAATTAAATGTTTTTTTCCTCCTTAATTTGTATAACGGCAGTAAAAACGGGACTGAAAAAATAATGTCATAAGGGACTTGTCTAGTATGAGGGTATCAAAGATTAAAACTGTTTTGCCTCTGTGTGAGGAGGTATCAAGACAAACAGTAATTAACCTCATGGTTTCGTGCGTGGTAGCTGACTCGCAAAACTCAATAGTCTTCAGGTACATTTTTGCTCTCAGATGTGTGGGCGCTTCTAAAACTCGTGTAGGTACTTTTAATTACATGATAGATCATGATAAAACATTCGTCCAAGTGAACTCCTATAATTAATACTGTAATAGCTCACTGCCAAAATGCAAGCCTCCTTCTGCCTAGAGTCGAGGACTTGATTTAAAATTTCGGCCCCCAACCTAGTAAGTGGGCAAAATGGCTGAAATGTCTTATCTGTGGACGAGAGTTTACTAAGTTGGAGTTTACTCAAAATACGTTACATATTTACCATTGGCGGTTGATATAAGAATCTTACCATAGCTTGTGATAACAGTAGTATTTTTTTGCTATCAATTAAAATTTATTTTTTTGGTGGAATGTAGCCATCATCAGCAAATTAATTTTATAGAAGTAATGGATTATTAATTTGCACTTTATGTTGGGGCCATTGACGGATAAAAAGCGATTTTTAGAATTCTTGCTAGGTTCATCCTTGTTGCAATTTCCTTACGGATCAATGGCAATGATGTCTCACATTAACTAATCATTTCTCTCGACGTTCACCAATGATTGGAGTTGAAAAGAATAATACAATGTTTAGTGTTATGATTAACTCCGTTCAGGTGTTCGGGCTTTTGTTTAATTTAAATCAGATTCTCTATGGTTATTCAAAAGGTAAAGTCCCGTCATTGGCTTTGATCCATACACGAATATAGTATTTATTCTTAAGATTTTTCATAATTTACCAATAATAGACCATACATAGGGAATCTTTTCAACATAAGTAAGGGTTTATAGGGAATGAATTGTAATTAATTTCGAGTTCGTATTTTGGCCATTTCTACGAGAGCCATGACAAATTGAATGCATACCAAATATTTACAGTGTATTGACGGTACGCGGGATGATTTTCGTTAAATTAAGTTTGTGTAATTACAATCTGAGAGGCCACATGTACTATTGAAATTCTCGACTGGAAGCATTAAACTCTTCAGAGCCGATATACAATGAATATGTTTTATCATTATGCATTTAGGGCCTACCAATTTAAGGTTATATAATGTATTCTCCTTTTTGTTAAAGTATTTATGACGGCACCAAATTTGCACTAGTCTTTTCATGTTTCAAGAGTTTTTTGATGGCTTAATAAGCAATCAGGCAGCCGTATCAAAAAATAACCCGTGTGATCTACTAAAGGTCTTGAGTTGTAAATTCTATAGTCGTGATGGGTATTTAGAGAACTGGAATGGTTACGTTCGTTCGTTACTCACTGTCCATAAATAGGTGCATATTAATGTGGGCAACGCTTTTTTTAACTAGCGTTTATAGGTACAGGCATTGTGTTTCCAATTTAAACTCTTCAGCATCATTACTTATAAGTTTCGCTACCCCGTATTGGTGATGTACACATGCACAGTGATGTAGTTATGTCTTTCAAATGTCCAGATATCCTCATTTACCGTGGATGAGTAAAACCGGAAAGACAACACTATCCCGAAATTAGGATAAAAGGAAAGCCTTTTTGATTTTCCGGTGGTTGATTGAGGCATGTTAAAATTGACATAAAAAAATAACATTGCCATCTTCCTTCCCCATATATACCAAAGTATTTTTCGTTTTGTTATAGGTACAGGGGAATCTAACTCCTACATCAAATCTGTATTTTAATTTATTCGAGTTAGTGATCCACTTAACGAGTGGTGTGTTTTAAATACCAACCCGAGTTCTAGCGGTTTAATTGGGTAAAATAAAAAAATAAAAAAAAAAAAAAAAAAAGTCACTCATGGGGCGAGAGTGGGTAGATAGTCATATTTTACATATACCTCTTCAAGGTCTCTCCAGGTCGATTATCTACATGACGTTGTGGTTAAGTAGGCCTTTTATATGCTACTTTCAGTTGGTTGTCAGTTTCACAGATGTGCCTGCTAATTTACATTTAATGGTTTGTTTGTACATGATTCCTCCTATTACGTAACTACATGGTGAAGAAACTGATAGGCTTAAATCGTTTTTATCCATATGGTTGGATTTAATTGGTTTTATAAGGTGTATTAATATTTTAGGAATATCAGAACTAAGAGAATACCCTCGTCAAGTTTTGTTAATGGGTATTTTATCTTTGAATATATTCATTTTTATAACTTCTGTCTCGTTATCAACTCGTTCGAGGTTGGGAATTCAAGCGAAGATATGCTTGATATAAGCTTTAAATCACCTAACACTCATGTCAGCGCTATATCGTGCTTAAGTAATAAATTAACAGATTTAAATAATAATATTTTTTAATTCCTAACAGTATAAAAATATATATCCCTTTGTCTTCTGTGTCACGGTTAAAAGGAGATTTTGGGCGTGTTATTTAGCAGGGGGTACTTACAAATCTTTTGCGCGCTATGCTCCACTGTTTATTTTAATTTGCCATGACTTTCCTTTGTAAAACTCAAGTTTGTCATCCATAGAGTTCTCTTAAGCCATTTTATATATAGAGACACCGTAATTGGTTTACTGGTGTCGTGAAGAGAGAAGGAATATGGGTCTTGAACAACACACAACACACACCCTTGAAAGAGACGATAGCTGTATTGCTGTTTGCCGAGATCCTCTTGCAGACTACAGCCAGTTCAGCTTGCCATTGTCTTCCAGTTTGAGTGTTGGCAATAGCGAAACTCTCGGAAGGAAAGAAACAGTGGTTTTTTCCACTCCAAAAAGATAACAGTGTTAGACTCTAATAGTTTATGAATAGCTGGTTCGTTACCTAAAATTAACCTCCGACTCTAGCTTGCGTGAGATTTACGAATTATCTCTACTCCCTCTTACTGACCTCACACGATAGCCTACGTACTCATTCGACATGTTATGAACGTTAACCAGTATGTATAAGATTTGGGGAGTGAGCCTAGCATTACAGCTCAAGTTATTTCATTCGGACGATCTCGGACCAGTATATATATTGTATAGTGTACAGACTGGATGGTAAGTAAGAGTGGTATTAGTTTGTGTGTTTGATTGGTAAATGGGAGAATCTGTGAAAAGAATCAATTGATTTTTGTAATTTCAAACTATATTATTACTTGTATGTTCTAGTTCCTGCAGCTATAATATTTTTGGGACACCACTATGTCTGTCAGACGTCGAGAGCTCTGTTCAGATGCCTTGCTTGGCAGATTGGCATCCTTTTACCCGAACGAATTGGTTAAAAGTAGAGGGCAATCCATTTAGCAGAGGACCCATTACTATTCAAGTCTGATGGTACTATTTTATTATTGACGTCAACGTTCCCAAAAAAACATAAGGATATTATTACAGCTCCATCTGCACACGCTAACGGATCAGATCAAATCACCTACTTTCTTCGGGTTTTAGGTAACATTTTGTTTATCTTATTCAGTAAAGCTTGGATTTTTTCTAATAGTTTTCCAATAATTAAAATAGTTTGGATGTACATATCAAATAATTCATTAGAGAGAAAGATTGTAGAATAAAATGATATGCTTTGTAAAATATATAAAAAGGTAATGATATATATTTCGAATAAATTAAAGTTTCTGCAATATTTTATTAATTTTGATAGAGTTAATATAAAGAGCCCAAGTAATCCTATGTATATGAATTGGTTGTATAGACTCTATAGGTCCTTTAAAATTTATACCAATCCCAACTCTAAAACTAATAATTTAAGTGGTAGAGATAATTAGACAAAACTAATACCTAACATATTATCTAAGTAAGATATTAAAAAATTAACAGTATATCTCTCAATACATGAATCTTAAAATGTGTTACTAATTTAATTTCATTCAGATGTTTCTAGTATCAGAAATTATAATTAAAAATATTTGATTGTAATGCAATAAATTATAAAATTGACCGTGATATAAAATGAAATAATTGAAATGTTACGTGGGGATGATATTCATTGTATGTAAATAAAACAAATTAATACTCATTTTTAAAAATTAAAAGTTCCAATCATGAAATTGATAGCTGAATTACTAATTTTCAATTGTATTATGTTGGTTGCCATAAGAATGCTATACAGATTGCTGTCACCTCATATACTTGAAAAGATAATATTCCATTTATAATTTAGTATATTTATTCGAAAAAAAATATTGTTCTTTGAATTTAACTTTTCATGACTCTTTTTTACTTATTTTATTAATTGCATATGACTTAAAATAATAAAGGTTATCAAACTTGATATAAAATGTAAGTATACTGTACATGATTTACAAATATTTATGGTAATCTTCGCTATGTAATGGTTAACCCCAAATTTAAAAGGGAACAGTAATTGCAAATGTTAGTGGTTATATTGGACTGCTTAAGAAAAAATTGCACCGTGGAAAAACTTTACCTTCCCAGATAAAATGGGAATATTTTGACACTCCTATCAATCATAAAAACATTAGGTGGGCAAAAAGCGCCCCATACAATGTTTTACACAATTCAAAAACAAGTACAAAACAAGTGTGGCCCACAAGCTATAAGTTGGCAAGGTGTGGATCAGGAGATCAGGACTGCCATTCAATGTCGTTGTGCCAATCCATCGCGGGGCTTAGAATTTTTCCAAATGGCGTATTACAGCATGGGTCGTTAATACAGGGGCTCTCAATTCTGAAGCAAAAAAAAAAAAAAAAAAACCCCCCCCCCCCCCCCCCCCCCCCCCCCCCCCCCCCCCCCCCCAAAAAAAAACTCACTTGTCATCCAAGTTTTCCTAAGCGGAACATCTTCGTAGTAGTTGGGAGAGAATGGTGTGCATGAAGTGTATGTAGTCTTCACAGTTGTCAAACAAACAGTTCATAAGGTCCAAGTAGAATATCCCCCCCGAACTCATGCCAAGGTTGATGGAGAATTGTGATATTGTGTTTGAACCTCCAGGATGGCATTTGAATTTGGGTTGGCCCAATGTGACTGGTTGTGGAGATTGAAATGAAACTTACATTTCTGCTTTCATTATGACCAGTACTTGCGGGAAATTGTTAACTTTGGAGTAGTGGTGCAGCAGCACTGGATTAATGTCTACGGACGTTTCGAAATGAGAGCTTGATTCAATCCTACAGGATTGCTCAAATTGAAAGGGGTATTGTAATTAATTCATGTACGCTCCTTTCACATGGACTGCTGTAATGTGTGGTGACGTTGGCTAATCACCATGTCCTTGAATCTGGTCTGCGTTCTATTCAATGCAGAGTTGCCTCTTTCCACTGCAATTTTCCTGTAACGTTACGGTTTACAGGTAGTAAACATATATACAAGTTGACTGTTATTCCGTTAGGTGACGATTCAGTTCCACTAATGGTCCTTGGATTGAGTGTATTTGTACAGGAATAACGTTCAATATACGAACGAGCAAGCGCAGAAGAAACCCTTCGTTCTTCATTGTAAATCAGAATCTATTTGTCAGTTCTCGTTTTGTTTTTTGCTACTCATTTTCTGGCCACTTTCAAACACGCAAGTAGCTGAGCTTGCGTTCCATGTTTCTAGTACGCCGGAAAAAAAAACGCATGTGCAATGCTTACCCGTATCTTACATCTCTTGATAATGAATCGGTCACAGTAATTTGTTGTTATGAAACCTTATAGTTTGTTTGATTGTGTGTAGATCCTTCTGCACAACTTTTTTGTTTACAATTATTTTGAATCTACATATATATTGTATATTGTCATTGTAAAATTTTATTGCTCAAAAGTTTAAGAATGGAAAACTTAATTGAGGTGACAATGCGACAAATGATGTTAAAAAGTGATGAATAGGTAGGGTGGAAAGACAGAGAAGCTGAAATTTCTCTCGGCCATTTAATTGGTTTTAAATCAATCACCCTGATGACCAAGCCCAACCCCTAGATACGCTAGCTACTACTTAACAATCTGTCCCCTCTCAACTCCAAGATCATGCCATTTTTTGGCTGCCATCTCTTCCTGAACGTTCCTTCCCTCTCCCGCCCTAAGATATCTAGATTTTTTGATGCCCTCCAAAGCCATACTCTTTTTTTTCTTTTCCACCCTGAGATTTCCAGTTTTTGTATGCCTAGTGTACATTACTTTGTATTTTGAAACATATCAGACATGTGCAGACTCTAATTGCTGGCCACAGAAGGACTATTTAATTACAAAGGGGTAATTTGATTACGCATTTACAAAAATTATTGATGTCAGGTGTCCTTACATTGAGGGACCTATTTGAGGAAAAGAAAAAATATAATTACCTTGATCTGTGGACAAATCGATTGTGATGTCGTACAATATTGTGGGGGGAAGGTAGTGTTTGACATGAAATAGATTATCTGTTTTATTAATGTTGCAGTATTGACTAAATGGTACAGGTAACGTTTTCTTTTGAACAGGGAACTCTTTAGGGCAACTACTAATTGTCTCATCAGCTCCTCACCTTTTGAGGGATGTGCTCGCCATCACAGGAAAACATGTTTCCTTCGCTCTATTTGCTGTCACCACCAATTTACAATTAGATGACGACGCCATTGCAGAGCTGTTGACACTTCCACCCAATACTCTTCAGAGCCAATTCTATTTCAAACCTGTTGGCCCTCGGAAGATGACACTTCAACTAACTCCTACAAATTTATTCAACGTTGTTTTTCCTGGACGCACCCTTCCCAATAAAAAGTGTTCCCCACGACGCCCTCTGGGCTGTCCGTGACATGTGGAATAAAAATATTTTCAAAGTCGCTTTGACAGTATAATGATTATGAAACTAGTATATCTAGATTGTTATAACTAATTACGAGTAAAATAACTAAATTGGAAACACGGTGTTAAACTCTGTAGTGAGTATACATTTTTCCTTTGAAGATAACTTTAATAATGTGTTTTATTTAGTCAAAATTGTTGATTCTTCGTGAGACTAATTTTGTATTAAAATAAACTTAGTAAATAAGTTTTTTTGTGTGTGGATTAAATATTAGTGATTACAAGGCTATACAAAACCTTGAGGATAATATGAAGGGATGGATAACTTTGCTTCTTAAGAATAACTTTGCTTAATAGAGGTACCTTTGTGTTGGACATTAGCTTTGTAGCTAGGATAAATTTATAGTGATTATAACTTTGATAATGAGCGTTAGTAAGTTTTGAAGATATTATATCTGATAATGAGAATAAATATATAGTTAGAATGATATTTTCAAATCTAAGATAGTTATATTGATAAAAACTTTGATCAGAAAGATAGTCTCAACAATCAGGATGGTTAATTAGTGTGGATAAAGTTGTTCTATGAGAACTCAATTTCAAAATTAGATAGCTAATGTATTGAGAAAAGAATATATTCCTTGCGGATAAAATTTATATGGAGGATAGTATTTGGGTTTATGAGGGTCAACTTTAATAATTTGGGTGTAATAAGTTGGATAGCTTGCCTGTTTTATTTTAACAATGTTTACCATTCAACCAATATTGTTGTCTATATCCTTTACTACTGGGAGTTTGTTTGCGACAATTTGAAGGGTTAACGTCTTTATCAAATCGTGCTAAGCAAGCATCTGGTGTTTTGAAAGTGGGCGGGAAAAGGCCCCGTTTTATGTCTTGACACTGTTGCCAATATTTCTCTGCAACAACCAATACAGTGATGACAATATTGAGACCGCACATTTGCTATTATGGAACAATTTAAATGCTAAGCTTAGTTTTTTTCTTTCCTTGGTCGAAGGGAACGTGCGTCAATTTACATTTTAGTATCTTGGTGTTGAAAGAACGATAATTTTTTTAAAGCAACTAAATATTCAGTTTCCGCATGCATATTTATAGGTTGGGGAATACCTGATTGGGCTACGCAAAACCTATTGATTTAGGGATTGATATTGGAGTATACTTGAATGGCTTGTTAAATTCATTCCACGTTATTGCTTAATAACTAGGCTGAGACGTGAGCAGGTCAACTGTCAGATGTGAACTAAATACGAAACTACTATAACTCTCAACACATTATTAAAAACGTAAAATGACTTCTTAATATCCCCAAACCATTTGAGGTCCTCATGTGATAGGGCTAAAGCAATTTTTAGATCGTGCCTTATTAAATTGTGGGTTTAAAATAAAATAAATACGGGGTATTAATGTCGTGAAGGGTATGCCAATTAGTCATCGGGATAAACTTTGGCCCGCTACCTTATTTTTGTTTAATTATAATTTAACATAGGACCTAATTGAAGGGGAAAAAGTATTATATTTATATTTATTAAAAAAGGTTGGTAAGTAATAAATTACTTAGCCACTAATAAACTATATTTTGTTTGAAATTTGTATATACGTTAAAGTTCAGTTTAGATTTTATTACATATTATTTAGCTAGAATGTTTTAAACTGTTTAAAACATTATTAATTTTGTGATAATTGTGTTTTAATCTGTTTAAAAAATTTATTAATTTAATTAATAATTTAAGTGTTTAAAAATTATTAATTTAATAAATTATGTTTAATCTGTTTAAAAAAATTATTAATTTATTTAATACGAAGGTTGGTTAAGTTGAAATTGAGTTATATTAAAACTTTACAATATTATTTGATTATATACTTTATTTTCTTATATTATCTTTCCAACATTGACAGTTGACCGCTTCCCGATGGGCAGGATATCATTTCTAGTTCATTCTAAGATTCAACAGGTATTCTACAAAAACAATGAAAAACTTAAAGCTATGTTAAGAGTCCGAATGCACCGTTATAGCCAACCGCACATTTCACTATGTTAATTGAGTGTAATATCAATAGTTTTACGATTTGTTTATCTTTATTAAAATAATTACTATTTGTTTGCGATTTTTTCATAAGTAATAATAATATTTATTTTTTATATTTATATTTTTTGCCAGCAAGTCTCACTTAACCAATGTGAATTAGTTATGAATGTGGAACTAAATTAAGCTTAAGAAAAAGTTTACAATGTTTGTGTATCGGGAGAGTGGAAAAACTTGGAAAATATTCATAATAAAGCAGCAATGATTGAATACCCCAAACTCTCATCAATGGCAAATCAAAATAGGTAAGGTATAGCTCATCTTCGCCACCACTATTTCTAGTATGCTCATTATTGATTATTCTTCGGTAAGGAAAAATTTTATTTATGTTTTCTTAAAATGATACTATCAGAGTTGCAACAAAACATATTTTATTATTCTTTTTAATCTTTACCAAACAATTTTACTTTTAGTGGCCCTCCAGCCCCTGTTGTGCGCGTAGCCGCAACCAGCTACTGATTTGGCTCCAGTTACAATGAGTACCGCTGATAATGGGGGAGTGCCATCCGAGGCTACTTTCTTAACTTCGGAAGGAGAAGGAGGTGAATGGAAAGAGAGAGGCCAACAACGGGATTGCAATCCTTTTTTAGGCTTCATAAATTGGATTGTGGCCACTGGACCAGCTTTCAAATGATGGCATATAATGCTGTTGGGTGTGGTTCTCTACAAGTCAGTGGTTTATTGCACACACAGATGGTGATTATTCCTATTAGCTACGTATTTGGAATTTTATTGAAGTGAATACGAGTAATTTTTAAACTACGCCTGGAAATATTGGGGTGATAATGGTTGTCCTATCATATCATACAGTATCGAGTACAAGGAAAAGCTCTCAGCAAGACTTGGCTTACTGGTAAATATAAAACAAATTGATGCTTTTTGTAAATCTGAAATACTATATTTCTACTTATAACTAACGTTAATACAAATTAATTTTGAATATTTATATTAAAAATAAAAATACTCATTAATTTATAAAAATCATATAAAATCTCTTTTAACAATCGATTCTACGATATTACCACTCCAAAACAAATCTGTCCTACTATGTTTAAGAGTCGCCTTATTTACTATTAGTTTGAAAGTATTAGTCCTTGCTATTTTATGTAGTTGGGGGTGGACAAGAAGAACGTCATCATTTTAACTCTTTCCATAGTGTGTGTATCGTCATTACAACGTTGCTCCGAGAGTAATAGACAGGATTGTTGGTAGGACACACAATTGCTACCATCAATATTTGTGTTTAGATTTGTCCATGCTTTATTTTGGGTCGTTTGAATTAATATTTAATAAAAATTTACTAATTGACAGAAAGAGTTGACTTATAATTTATGATGTATACAGAAAAGATAGCGATAGTTCAATTGCATAACTGTTTGTTTTTTACTTTTGTGTAAGAGAAAATATTGTATTCGTGAAAAAATTCAATCTCGATATTATGTTGAATCATTGCGTTTTATGTGAAACCAAAACCAAAAAAAGGGTTATTATTAATTTGTCTGTCAGTAGAGTCCTTACCTGACCTTGGATCTAAAATTGTTTTGATGGATTTGGTTCAAACGTGATATTTAGATTTTATAGGGCTCTTACTAAGGCATAATTTTGGATTTAGACTTAGTTTGTAATTCAGGTTAGTTACGGATGAAATTTTAAATTTAATTTTTTTGAAAATGTGTAGTGAATTTAGTTTATAATGCAAATCTGTGATTTGTTTGGCAATGACAAACTAGCACTGTATAATTTATTTTATACGCAAATATTATTTGAAAAGTGTTTATAAATAGGGAAACAGTTTGAATTTCTAAATATTTTTATAATCATTATAATGATTTTGTCCAAAATGTAGATATGTGTTTTAAGTGGTATTATAAATAAACTTTGTATTATTTTGGGGTAAGAACTTGATTTTGGGGTGGTTTTTAATGAGAGATTTTCTTAACATGAAATATTTTATAATATGCTATTGTTTCCCAATGGTCATTTTGGGGTATTGGTACTACTAATAAAACTGGTATGGTTTTTTGGGTTGAATAATCCCTTTATGAGTATTTTACTATTGACAGATTTTTCATAAACTTAAAAATATTTTAAAATGGCTAAAACGAGAATCTTCCAAATATTGTTCTTGGTTAGTGTTTGACCATGTTAAATCTCACCATTTAATTTTTTTATTAAAGATTCTCGCTTAAGGTACGATTAAAAATGACTGATTTTTAAAAAAAATGAAATAATCTTAGTATGTATCTAATGACTCTTGGTTTAAAATTCGGGGTATTAGATGTGCTTGGACATGTCGAATAACACCGTATGGTACTATGGTGTTAACATTTGTTTGAGAGTAGTTAACTAATGAGGGATTTTGGATATTAAAAATTCTAAAAATTGATACGAATAATGTGATTTAAAAATGAGTAGCAATTAGGTTAATATTTTTGTATATAAATATGATATTTATTGGGATTTTCATATGACCATTTCTTTAGTAGGATAATGATGAAAAATTGTTTTTCTTCTCATATCATGATATAATAGTTTTAATATTGTGAAAAAATTTTACCTCCAGATTATGATTATATCTTTACGTATAATGTATGCCTGAACAAAAAAAGTTAATTCTTCAATTTTTTTCTCTCCCCATGTTTGTTGTTTGTCCATCTGTTTATCTGTTGACGGTATCCAAAGTCATTGTGATCTCATTTTGGTTGTTGGCTATTCCATAGAGATTTTGTTTTATTTTGACCCTAGCCCTTGTTATTAAGAGTTAGATTATTGATGAGTGGATTTTTTTAAATCCAAAAATTTAGTAAATTTCCTTAACGATGTTGTTTAATTGTATATCTAGGGAGTAGTTAACCTCCCATATACTATGTATAATTGGTTGTTGGGTATAATTCATGTAAAGGATATTGGCTGATGAGTGATTTTTGAAAAATTTGAATATTTTTAAAACTGCTCTACCATTTTGTTTAGTAAGTATATTGGTTATTGTTTGACATGGCAAATAAACCTTATACTTTTTTTGTGGGGGGAAGAGGGTGGGATTTTTTCTGTTCAAGGGTAGTTTAATGATAAACAGCTTTTTTTAATATGAATTTATTGAATGTTTTGGGTGATTCGGTTTTCAATTGATATTTTTTAAGGTTTTTTTATACTGTAAATAATATATTCTATTTTATAAAGAATTGTATTATATATTAAATTATTTATGATAAATTTTTGATAATTTGTAATTTTCTAAATAGGTAAACGCTAATTATATTTTCGAAGTCTTTTCTGGGGGATTGGTTTACATGGTCAATACAATTGTGTATCTTTTTTTCCTATTATAAAATTAATTTAAAAGGTTTGCCTGGATCATAAAGAATATTGAAAAGTTTTTGAAATTGGCTTATAGATTGTGCTTAAAATGTTATTTAGGACTATTATTCTATCATAGAAGAATACAAACCTTTTCAATTAAATTTTACAACTTACAAAATACTTATAGGAAAGTTTACAAACTAACTTTTTTTTGAACATTTGTGATTTGTAAAGAATATTTGATATATTTGGTTTAAAACTTATTTATAATATGTATTGTGCATTAAGAAGATGGTTCTTTTGTTCTTATTATATAAAACTTACATAGGAGGTAATTTTTTAATGTTGTTATGAAAATTTTCTATTTAAGTTATTGTAGTGTGTGCTAATTGTTATTTCGTATCACCTTATTAAATGGGTGATGTGGCCTCGATACTCGCGCGTGAATGGATAAACTCTTGATAGGAGTAAGGGCTATCTTCAGGTTCTGTCCTGGCGAAAGGCAAAAAACATATAAAAAACAAATATCTACACCAGCACACGTTCAGAAATTTCAATAATCTAGAAATGATTATTACTCTGATTGTTTAAATTCTGGCTCCAAAGTTTCTGTGGTGTGGTTAGATACCTTACACTACTATTTTTTAAGATATACAATATAAAATTTATTCTGAATTTACCATCTTGAAGGAGGCCTATATAGGAGTGCTCTTATTTTGGTACCTCACGATGCAATTGCATTACAAACTTGTATTATGTACGGCCCAGATTTATCTGATTATCCAAACCTTCCTTCCCCTTGACAAGACTCTTGTGAATGTGGGGAATGCACAGGCTCCACCGTGGTCGGATTCCACGTTAAATGTAGGTCCTTCATTTCATCTCACAATCACCTACTATTAACATTAGCGTAAGTGCGGACAACTCCCGAACGGGTAGTATGGACGCGGTGCTTATAATTATAATAATGTATTAATGTAGGCAACTAATTACATTAGATTTAGCATATAACAAAGCTAATTTGAATTGAGAATTACCTTTCGATATATTTGTATTCCTCTCTAGCTGGAATCAATATGCAGATAAAGGACAGTCAACAATATTGTGACTGTGGCCTGGAACCAAATATATTTTCGAGTAACAGCAACCAACAAAGCTGGTGCCTCTACTGTAGAGTACAGTGCTGCTACTTTACCGATCTTAGGAGGTAAAAATATTGATTTATAATTTATTGCAAGATTCAAGTTATGGGAAACAAGGCCATTTATTTTACCTACCATTTTTTTAAAGAAAATCTATTTATCTTAATTACATGCTAGAAACAGCGTATCTTTAGTGTAATACTTACCATGCGTTGAATAGGTTAAAGAGCCATACAAAAATTAATATTCGTTAACACTATGATACAATGTAATGATTTCTTATTATTAGTTGGCAGTGAGGTATCTGTAAAAGGGATTTGAACAACTCAATATGTAATATCAAAGTAAACTTATTTTGTGATTGTAATATACCATTATTTTTGATTAATCTCACTTTTCCACTCTAGCCAGTTCGGACAGGGTGTAGGGTTCTCAGGGTGTAACAAAATAATCTCTTGAACTACTTTTTTTAATGGAACAAATATTTAGGAAACCTATGATTAGTGAAGTTTTTAAAAATAGCAGTAAGATTACTCTTTCTTTCTTCAAGCCTCTGCATGTTTTAACTATTGTACACAACTTGTTTTGTTAGACCTTAGATTTAACTATTAAATTTATTTTAAGCTTATTCTTGATCCTTATGGATGTCTTAGACTCATATTGTGATATCAAAATATCAGTATGTGGAGGGGGGGGGGAATAGTCATTTTCTGATTCTCAAGATAACTACACGTTATGGTGATAGGTAGATTTATCGACTTGATATCGTTAAATTAACCTTAAGACTTTGTTTTTATAGATCAATACTAAGCGCATGTTCGTTTTTTAAAAATATATATCTTATATTCTTAAATTATTTATTATTTATGATTAAAGCACTCCCAAGGAAACTGTCAAAAGTATTTGAATCGTTTTATTAAGTCCAGGTTTTCACTTATTTAACTTGACTTATTTTGATATCAGTAGTAGAGAATTTAGGTGTTGAATGGGACCATTTTGGCTTAGAAAGTTAATTTTTAATATGACCAGCATTTCATGGATAATGAAACTAAGTAGTGTTTGGTACGTATGATTATGTGACAAAGAAAGAAAGTGGAGGAATTATCATAACAACAAAATAAGGTAAAATTATATGAAAAAAATGAATGCACAGTGGTGATTCTACACCTTTTAGTATAGTAACAGAAATGGTCTCAAATCCCATTAGTTTAGTGATTATGCTACTTCATTATTATATTTGGTTAAAAACACTTTTTCTAGAGTGGTATATGCCCCGGAAGGCTTGATTGGTCGCATCATATCCATCCAATCTCGTTACTTCATCCACCCTTCTATTTTCTTGGCGTTCACCATAATCACTACGTTTAGCAACATTCTCCTTATACACCAGAAGTTCTGACGATGAAATTGGTGAACGTCTTACCGTCCCACTCGTCGATAAGGTCCAAGGTATTGTTATCCCATGCGCACTCTTCCTCTCAATTGTATGATGGGTCATTATGTTCTTAAACCCTCAATCTTGGCGGAATATTTCCACTGCTTTATTTAGCAGTAAAAAAAAATTAAAAAACGTGGTGTCCCTATTGCCCTCATATCCCTTGTGTTACTGTCTGCTACTAGATCAATATCGGGTAATTGTAGGATTGGAAAATTGCATATCTGAGCCTATCTACATAAATAATTAAATATGATTAGGAACTAGTAAATACACCCTTTCTTTCTTAAGGCCCTTGGTTCTGTCGAATGCAAGTTCTAAAACTATATGTTGTGGGATGTCGCAGTGGTTGAAGCGTGCGTGTTTTCACAAAACCGACCAAAGTATCGTTCCGTGCCAACAGGAAACAGATGGATCACGGATACAGTAGATGGCGCTAGCTACCAGAAAGGTCTTGCATAAAAATCTTTCGTTTGGAAATTTCTAGTTTTCTCAAGAACGAATGAAATTTTTATGTTAATATTTTCTACACCCCTTCATAAGATAATATATTGATCTTGTTAATTGTTTCCATTTTCATAATTTTGGTTATGAAACTGGCAAGTTTTCTATTGAAAAAATTGTCAATTTTTTCGATATTTGATCATGTTAAATTAGAGAGGAGTGTTGTATATAAAGGTATAACTTAATCAACATGCTTATATTCTTGGAACAAACCGTTTAGCGTATAGAAAATTGCAAAACAATAAAAATTCTTGAAGCTAACCTTTTGTTCCCATGGATCTGCATTTCCACGCAAATGATTAAAGGGCCAATCACCTTAAGAGATGAGAGGTGGTAGGGGGAGTGTGTGTTTATATATATTATACAGTGTCCTCACCGGAATGATGGTTTTAGTATGTTTTACCATACGCGTTGAAAATAAGCAAACGATAAACACCTGCAGATTTAAGAATAAAACACTTCTTATCTATTAAACAGAAGTATTAAGTCTACTTTTGACGTGATGTAAATATCCAAGCAATGGGGGGTGGAAAAACTGTCTCGACTAGTGTAATGTCTTTATGCAAAACCGTAGGGTGGTTTCATATTTGAAATACCTTTCAAAGAAACCATAGTTTATATCCTTACTATAGTAATATATTAATGATGATACAACTAGGGCCATGCAGGGATTCAAACCAGGAACAATTTAATTAGACGCCTTACGCTTATTTTTGTCTTCATAGCTACATTATAGGAATTATGTATTACCTAATCCTAAGAGGGATGTGCCCACACAATTTAACGCTGTCATAAATTTGGAACGTGCATATTTTTGGGCGGTCTTATTAATCTTAGCTTGGTAAAATATTCTTACAGATAGAAATACGCCGCTTGTAACATAAACCGTTTGAAAGATTATTTCCAATCCTCCTGGTTTGTATTCTTACTAAAGCGTTCAAAAACTTCCCCTATCTTTAATCTCCCTCGTTCCCTCCATCATGTATTGTTTAGTTTCAACTGATCTACATTGATGGTTAGAAAAGATATAATGTACAGTCTATTTAATAAATTTATTGTGGTTACTTGTGCTAGAGGGGGAGGGGATATGAACTTATTTGAGTAAGTGTATGGTAAAAATAATGACATTTATAATGAATGTACGTAATGAAAAAGTTATAAAATAGGGGGAAATAAAATATCAAATTGACGCATGGTGTGAAAAAAAAAGCTCAAGTGTTATTCGAGATTTACTAACCAGACAATCAAGACTGACCTCTTCAGTATGGCAATCATGTAGTTATATATATCCTCCTGGGCTTGCACGTCTATATTTCATCTAATGAAACCACTTGTATATGATTGACTAAAGATACTCAATTACAGAAAGTTATTATGATCAGACTTATTATCTGGACAATTTGAATTTTGTATTCAATTTCACGAATAATAAGGTAGTCTTATAGGCTAGAATCAAATACTGATGAATATTTTATTGTTGTTTTACAAGTGCCCTCTTGCAAATGCGGTTATAAACCTCGTCATCCTTACTCTGTTAACGTATATCTCGGTGGGATTGTATGTAGACATTGAACTTCCATGTAACCTTAAAATTTGGTGAGAACATTAATCATGAAGTAAACATTCACCTAAGTCCACCATCATATCCTATCTGTAAACATAAATTAATTGAAGTATTCATCGTATCAACACCCGCAGGCCAGCTCCATCCAACAGAAAACAATAACCAAGTCTTCAATCAACAAAGTTATTCATGATCCGGTGAGAACATATGTTCGCCTAGTCACCGTGGCCCCCTAAGAACATAATTATGAAGTTCGCGTTTCATTTAGGTTACATCATCCGGATGGAGACCATACATATTGAAGTCTCTTTCACACGTTAACCATCCATCTGACTGAAAACATTAATCGTCAAGTATATGTTCTAATCCAAGCTACTACCCTCCAGTGATATATAAAGCAATGAGCCAAATAAATATATATCAAGTCACCATTCCTTCCAGCTGTTAAAAAAAATAAAACATGTGAAGTCAGCATTCATCCAAGTCATTATCCAATAGCTGAAAACGTAAGGTCGTTAAAGTTACCATTGGTTGAGAACATAATCATTGAAGTCACCATTCTTCCTAGCTACCTATCCGTCAATAGAGAACATGTATAATCATTGTCATCATTTGTTCATGATCTATCCTATTTAGGATGAGAAAAAAAAAATCATAGTATTATGGTTATGAACATAAATTTACTCGATTAATCATTGGATTCCTAGTCACATTAAATTCCTGTTGATAAAAATCATTTAGGGTCATTCAGACATCCGAGCGATAATTCATGATGAAATAAGTCCACTTAAATTGCCCTTTTATCGTGATGGGAATCCCCCTCTATCCTCTCTCTTGGGTACGTCAAGTCCTGTGAACAACGCAGTCATGATGTTTGATGTACTAGTTTGATGAGGACGAATGAAAATATCCCTAGATTCAATTTAAAATAGTTCGTTAGTTCCCGGAGCTATAAGGGTATGTTGTCAACCGTCAAAGTACTCAGCCATGTACGATACAAGACACACGATCACCATACATGGGTTCTAAGACCTGTTGTCAATCCCTTCACGAGTGCTCTACAGATGGATACAAGATTGTGATGTACTATATACAACCTTACTGAAGACATATATCTCAGTAGGATGTACGACACATGCCATACGTCAAGTCGTAAGATTGGTTGGTGTTATACTTATATTGACGGCAATTATGTTTGTTGGAAATAGGCTGCACCCCTTCACTTAGTGTATGGTTTTGACAATATGGCGTGTTGAAGGACTAATTCATAGACGCGTAAATATCGCCTCATGCTTTCTTCCTTAAAGTTGTGTCTACTTTAGAAGTTTTTTTTCTTTTTTGGTGGTTGCATATTTACTTGACGCATCATCCAGGTTTTAGTGGCTGAGGACAACACTAGATTAGTCTTCTTCAGCAATGAAGCTCTTATATACACTTCCACATACGTCATGGGGGGGGGATTATTATATCTATTGCGGAATGTAAGAAAATATTTTTATCTCCTAGGACGGAGATGTCATGGTTTGTATCCTCTATGATTAAACTAAATGTGATCAAATTTATATTCGTAGTACAGCATTTATATCTTTGATGTCAAAAAAATTTGTTGTCCAAGCTGTAAGTCACTGTAAGACGATACCCCTCAATCCACCCTCCAAGATTACCGCTGTAGACGTCTTTTTCAACGAATTTAAAAAAAACTTTCACTCACCTGCCTTCATTCCTCTTCATGTTATTTTCAGTCCTATCTATATTGTTTTTAAAAGAGAAAAATAAAGTATATTTTGTTCTTTTATACATTTTTAATTTATATGAAGGATGATTGGAAGAATTACCATCGTTTGAGGATGGAATGCGTTATTAATAAAATAATTTTACGAATGAAGATATGTCTTCAAATATTCATGCTGTAGGAAAAAAAAAGGTTTTCAATCGAGTGCTCTTATTAAATTTACTGATATTGATAAAATTAAAATATTTGTTTTAAGATGATATTATGAGAGGATAATGTTTCATAATTACGATTATTTATGTGTATAAACCACCCTTGCTTGTTCTTACATCTTGAACTAAATATTAGAGGACACACTCTTTCTCGATCATTTCTAACTTGAACTAATATACCTATAAACAAATCCTTGCTTGTACAATGCCTAGGCTCAACATCCTTATTTATATTTCTCAAAATCTGAGACATATAAAGGGTTCCTGAACCATGATTAAATTTAATTTCCTACGTCCTTATCCAGCCAGTTATCGACTTCTGTCACTTTTCATGATCATATAAAGACCAGTATAAGATCATTTTTCACTCTCGGAACTAAGCCTAGTATTTTTTACTCAAATATTTCCAGTATTTATTAAGTACCCTAGTGTACTAATAACATTTTGCGGGATTTCAAACCCAGACATAGTAGATTTCTACGTCAATGTAGGACTTTTATCTTTCTGTGTAACAAAAGTGTACAGTTCAATTTCACAAGGTGTAAATAAATAGGAATAAAATCGAACTGTTTGCTGTTGATGTAGACATTAGGTATTGTGTTTGACGTCAGCTGATAGCCTTAGGGGCATTAAAATGGAAAACGGGTTCACTATAACAGTGAGAGCGAAAAATTTATACTTATAATAAAGACAAGAAAATTGGGTAGGTCAAAGTTAATTGCCACAGTAGAATATAGGAAAGACCGGAACGAGAAATAACACGATGATATAGACTAGTGGTTAGAACAAAGGGGACTCAAATTAGTAGGGTGAAGTAACGATGTTGAGGTGTGGTGGAGGGAAATGGATGAAATCATCGCGGGGAGAGAAAAAAGAGTTCAGGAGGAGTATGACAGAGTAGATATTTTTATGGGATAGTTTTTGAACAGATACGGAAAAGTAGAGATCACAAGAGGGATTATATTACAACACGGACGAATGAAAACATAAAAAGGTGTTCAAAAACCGCACTAAATTAGAACGCTCATAAAGATAAATAATCGGGTACATGAACGTCAAATAATATGGAGAGTATTGAATGTTGACAGGACTAAGTTTAAACAACAACAACATTACTAGGCATTTTTTAAATGATAAACGAGGCTTAGGCTAAGTAATGACGGGTGACACACAGCCTTAGAGCACCAGGGAACTAAAAACTCATATTAAATCGTATCGATAGGGATCTTCGTTCCATCCTCGTCATTAGTACACAAACATCGATGACCACATGTGTTCACAGGACATATGCATTAAGGAGAGGAAGAGCGTGGTGATCACGTTCAAGTTAAATGGCGTCTTAAAGTTAATTTTGTCCATCTGCATGGATGATGAGTTTAATTATCTATATTATCAGTCGGATGGATGATGACTTCAATTATTATCATCTCAGCCTTATGTTGGTGATAGGAAGAATGGGACCTCAATGGATTAATGTTCTCATTACATGGTGATTTAGACGATTTAGGTTCTCCAAACCGATGGATTGTGTCTTGGTTTAATTTGTGACTTAGACGATTTATTTTTTCAGTACTTGTTGATGATTATGACTTGGATAAATGCTGCTTCAATGATTATGTTCTTTAGAGATGGATGGTAGATTTGTTGTGTCGTGACTTCAATGTTTTTTGATTAAACCGGATGGATGGTGACTTCGATCTATTATTTTTCAACCGGGTGGTTAGTGATTTGGATTAATGGTAACTCAATGTTTTGTTATCAGACCTGGTGCTTGGACGATTTATGTTCTCAACCAAAGGATGAATGACTTGGTTGGAATGGTGACTACAATGATGTATGTTTCCTGCCGGGACGGATGTGAGGTGGTTGAGTGATGACTCATGATTTTTCTTCTCACCGATAGGATGGGTTGCATCTCACCAAATGGGTGTACTTTGATGAATGGTGACTTGAAGAATGGTGACTTCCAATTATATATGTAATAACCCTGATGGATTGGGGACGATTTAGAATTTCAGCCTGATGGATGATTACTAGGGGGATAATGACATTCAATTATTTTTATTCTCAACCGTATGGATGGTGACTTGGATAATTGCATTACTTCAATTTTTTTTGTTTTTTCAACCGTATGGATGGTGGAACTTGGATAAATGGTAATTCAATTAATTTTATGTTCTCAACCAAGAGAGACTTGAAACGATCTGTATTTTCAATATGGATGGATGATATGGATTGTGATTGTGACTTCAATTGAGCTATGTTTCCAGGTTGGATTGGTGGTTACTAGGGATGGATGGTGACTTCAATGATTTATGATAAAAGCCAAATGGAGTGTGGCCTCAGACGAATAGTGAATTAATTTAAATATGCTTTCAGCCAGATGGATGGTGACTTGGATGGTTGATGGACATCCTTACTACCGTCTAAGATATTCTCTAATAGAGTTGGAAAAAGAGAAGTAAATTATTTATCAGTGTTTGCACATAGAGAGCGTGTAAAACCTAAATCGAACATATTCGGTGAGGATTCTATCACTGGCTTGAGTTTTTAAGATTTACTTCCGGTATACGCTATTTTCCGGTGAAACTAATATGTACTGATGTCATAATAAGCAGCTTGTAGCAAATCCGGCCATGTGTCTTTAGTCCTGGACCTTATACCAGTGGTATTTTTCATAAGTAAAAGTGTAGGTACGGCCAGACTGGGCGAGGTGTGATATTTAAATAAATAAAATAGTACACATTGGTTGTAATGAGAGGTGGCCCAGGACTGTTGCGAGCGGAATCGGCGCGCGCGCTTGAATTATAAAACTGATTTATTATTCACGCGCGTGGGCTCGTGCCGGTTTACAGTGTAGTTTACAGGCGCTAGGCAATATTATTGTATGTTGGTCTTGAGTGCTAGGAAAACTTCTCTTTTTGACATTTTGATAATTATCGTAGGTCTTACACTTGCGGTACTTCAGCCTTATTTAATTGGGTTGGACCATAAACCACTATATATATATATATATATAATTTATATATTTATAGTATAGATATATATATATATATATATATATGAATGTACAATGTTTTATGTAAATAGTATAATCAAGTAGGCCTTTACAAATAAGTTCACCATTAGCACGGATAGAGGTTGTAAATACCAAACAATAATATACACTTGTCAAAAAGCACTTCTCAGTACACTGAGTCAAGAGTCGAACCTTTGCTCCTCGTCAACAACTACGGTGCTTTGCTAATCACGCGCTCGCTTGTACGCTTTTTCAGTCTGGCAGAATCCTAATCCCAGATGATGGTATATATAACTTTCGTTGATTGTCCACACGGAAGACGAAAAAGTCTTGCATTGGTCTAGGTTTGTCAATATCGAACTCAGAAATTGATCGTTTGTTATACCATGATATTCGATCATTTCCTTTAATTATTACCTTTTCATTAAACATTATTTACGGTTCAAGATTTGTATTATATACCTATCATAATAAGTTAATTTTCCTTCTCCCTTTCACGCACTTACCACAACCAATTTAGACGGACTGGGACTTTTTTTCTTTCTTAACAATCGATGAAGTGGTCAGGTTGAATACTCGACAATACATGATGGGATCTTTGGGTGGCTGAGGAGGAGCAAGTAGGTTTTGAACTATGTTGGAAGATTACATACTAGGACATTGGATGTGTTGAAATATCTTACAACGTTTATTTTATACATTATAAGCCACGGGCTTCTCTCGGTAAGAATTCTTTACCTCATATTCACGTTTTTAATTTATCACAGACGGTAAATAATGAAATTCCTTGCAAGATAAAATTATGACGGTACTCATATTGCCGGTCAGGTTGGGCTATGCAGACGGAATACTGTAACCAAGTCTAAACCCAGTGTCCCTGGTTTGAATACCCACATATGCACCCAATCTATATGTACAGTCTAATGTTAAAATGTTGTAGTAAGGGGTAAAAGCCAGCTCTCTTTTAATGTTTTATTATATACCAAACGATGTTTTTGGCTGAAAAATAGCTTTTTTCATTCGTGAGGTCACATAAAGTTTTTCACACTTCTCACCAGAAAATTTCATTACCTTAAGAGTTAGATCTTACTATTTTGGTTTATAGGTAAGGAAGGCTGCATTATATATATCTGTAGGTGCTTTATAATTGTTTATTTAATCATTATTTTCTATCTCAACATACAAATCATATTTAATTCATCATTTGGTGAGGACTTGTATGCACACACCCACTGTTTTCCCTCTCACTTATAAGAATGAAAGGGTGATAGGTTGTATTTATTGTATTTCATCTTAAGATCCACGATTTTGCCAATACGGACTTTTACCGATCGAGTTAGCAATCAGGACAGTCATCCATGGATGGAGGGCCATTGTACAGCATACATTTTTACTAGATTTTTTTCTCTCTCACAAAACAGTGGCGAGTGTGTGTGGGAGCTCTAGGGTGAGGGGATAATAAAGGGCCCCTTCCTATAATCGAGTTACATGAAGTGGGGAAGGGGGCGTGGAAGAATTTCAATATCTTATGGCATATCGATAGGTGGGATAGTAAAGATGTTCTTACAACCAAGATTTATCTGGTTTTCTAAGATGAGGAGATATGGTTTAAACCATTGTTAGTAGGTTGCCTACCAACGGTTTAGAGAGACGGAGGAGCCTATCGATGGGTAGGGTGGATAGTACGCGATCAATAAGATATTCTCAGGCAGAATTCAACTCTAGAATATGTATAGCCAATAGAACATATTAACTGCACTAACTACTCAACCAAGAGATTGTAGGCACCCTTTCTACACTAATTAATTAGAGTCACCAACATGAATTTCATGTAAAGTAATATTTGCTCACCTTATTTTGGTTGTTTAGTTGAAGAATCCTTTCCTCTTTCTTTTCTTTGTCGCCAGAATCATATTACGTACTTTTTATTTTTACTACTGAGCTATATGGTAAATCGCGATGTCAAGAAGTGGTTTCATGTTTATATATTCATGTGTATCCTGTAATAATTTACCTTGATGGATTCCATTAAGGCCATTTAATATAATAATATGCCATAATGTAATCTTCTAGGTATGCCTTTGCTAATTTTCAGTATTAACGGAAAGTACACTAATCTTGCAATCATAATACTTGAAATTGGGTGATTCACTTGGTAATTGATAACCATGAAATGAATCATCATAGTTAAAAATGTAACCGTTCATCCATTAAAGGTCTATACACTAAAAATTTGGAATATTCCCTTATATCAAAATATCCAATTGGACCTTCTTAGCCTGTAAATTAAATGTCAAAAATTTACCACATTTGATATAAAATTTTCTAGTGATCATTGTTGAGGCATACATACTAATAAATAATTACAGTTAAGGGAGTTAAAAGACATCAGGTTAAGAAAATTTTTTGGTGTTTTTAACGACAATATCATACTTAGACTTGCAGTTTCTCTATTAATAGAAACATACGGTAGGCTTGAGTGAATCTTTTTTCGACCACAATCTATATTACTCATTCCAAAAACATACACAAACTACTAAATAGCTTGTACTAAAAATTATTAAGGTTAACAACCTACAAATCTGCATGATAAGGACAGCGTACGTAATGTCATATTCAGATAATACTTTTACTGCTATAACTTAGATTACAGGGACGTTCAATATTTCAAGACTGTAGGCTAACAAATAATTTTGGATTAAACCTGACGTGTCTACTATTAATATGGTATTATATTGTTATTATTTTTAGTGGACAGTGATACAACTGCCTTCTGGACTTTGAAGTTGGTGAAAAAGTTGATATGCTTGAATCACAGTGCCTGAATTTAGTGAAATGGTTTACTATTAAGTGTTATACTTTTATGTGATTGATAAAGTATGGGGGAAAATTTTATTGATCTATAATCCCTAATATGAGTTAAGGGGAGGACCATTATTCTTTGTAGAATAAATTATACTATATATTTATATACAAGATAATGAGGTCTATTCATGGCTAGTATTGGAGGTTATCTCGTAGACCTGTTGGTGTCGTACTTGTAGGGTATTACCGTTAAAACTAAATCCTAAATTCATTAATAACAAATCCACCAATAATAAACGATAATCAAGGTGACTATATATACCTTGATTGCTTCTTCAAGTAGCTTTCCACGTGTTCTAGCTGTGTAAAGTAGTAGAATTCTGTGGTAAACAGGCTTTCACTAGTAGTTTATTAACAAGAAATCAAAAACTCAGTATGTATTTATATTGCTTAAATAAAGTTAATACTCTTTTTCAATGATTGGGGCCTAACTATTTAGACATATTCCCAAGAATATACAATCAAGAATTATATGAGCTTTATGTGTAATCTCAGAGAATGGCTATAAAAAAAGCAATCAAAGCTTACATTTTATGAGGCAAACAAATTGTCAATAATATACCTGTAATAGTTCACAGATGATTAAAAAGATTAAAATCTTGTATGAAATACAAACTGTTATTACCAATAATGCTTACATCGTATAAAATCTAGGGACATATATCAAGTCGAGACAACTGGCGCAGCCAGGATTCGTTGTGGGGGGTTTAGTTTTACTGACCAACTAATCGGGTCATTGGTCTTTTCCCGGCAGGAAATTTGAAATTTAAGTACTTAATGCCAAAATGTAGATACATAAAGAATATAAATTATATTCAAAATAATTTAAAAGTTATAAATAATTATCTTAATCTCTGTATTATTGTTGACTATTATGTTTTATTAAACACATTTAATTTAGCATAATGCATAAATATAACATACATGCAAGTTTCATAAGTTGTAGTTTGGATAAAATTGATTTATAATAATTTTATTTTATGAGATAAAATCTGAAAATTCAAATAAGCAATTTGCACCTAAACTTAACTAATACCAAAATGCTTTTTAAACCTAATTCCACTTTAGTCTTATGTTATTTTTCTTGTCTTCATTGTGGATAATTTAGAATTCAACCTCCCCATGTGGAAAGTTCATATTTGGCCAGAACTGTTTCATATCGGATTAAATCGGGCATTCCCAGATCTGAAAATTCCAGTCTGGGCACAGATCTCGGCATTTTCACGTATGAGTCCATAATGACACCTCTGGATGTATGGAACATAGAAGTGATAAGTTTGTATTCATTTGTAGAGGTTCCTCATGCATGATCCTCAACCCTTTAGGACAGAGAAGTGGAAGGTGGGTAGCGAGGTCTGGGGTGAGGGGGGGAGGGGGGGAGGGGTTCATATCCCTGACCTCACCCCCTCCCCTTTGGCTGCGCCAATGATTGAGAGTAAAGTTAATACTTTCAATGTAATATAATTGTGGACCCAAATTTTACTTATTGTTATTATGTAATTTCTTTTTAAGTTATAACTTTTTTATTAAATCATAGGACTCAATTGAATTGTTCTCATGTTATGTAAATTATAGACTTTTAAACCCCTTAATGTTTGATGTTGATAATAAAATAGATGATACTACCACCAAATCAAAAAGAAGACTTAATTTTTTACAAAAGACAGTCATGGTGAAAATGTGTCTTAAGTAAAAAAAATTGATTTGGTGTCTCCTATCTAAATAAAAAAAATTATATATATATTTGAAATATATAAAGTCTTATTTTAGAATATTTTCTATTTTACTCCTCTTATATAATTTAATTTTTCTTAATAAAATTTTTGTTAATTTATTGTTGAAATTTTATATTTATGATGAAAATTATATATGTTGGTAGGTTAAATTCATTTTTACTTTAATTTAAATGAAAATTTTTAATTGACCAATCAATATGATTAAGGTAACACTTTACTTTGTTGTATTTTAATAAAATTGACCTATCACTTTGGGCGTTTACAAAAAGTGGTTCCGTATCGTTTGTTAGTGGTGCTTGAGTATGTATTTATCATCAAAACTGTTTTGTTAATAATGTGATTAAGGCAAGGTTGTTTAAGTTAGTTTCCAGTTAAAAAATTCCGGTCTACGTATCGCGTAATTCACGATATTTGTAATAATATGCCTACATTAGATGTATCCTTATTTGAAAATTTTGTGTAATGTGTTTGTAGGAAAGTAGGTCCTGATCAAGTTCGATTCGATCTCAGAAGAAGACCAGCCTTTCTACCTTGACCTAGGTAGTCATCCTGCATTATTATTTATCACCTTTCACTTTAGCTGTCGTAATTGCAGGACTTTGTTATGTTTCCATAGACGTATGGAGCAGTTGTTTTTAATGTTTAGTAAGTTAATAAAGTGAGTGTATAGTTTACCATTACCCCAATAGGTTATTATAATAAAAGCTCTATCAAATATTCAAATTATTTTTAGGTTAATATTGTAAACTATATGTTTACTGTTTTTTTTTCACGAAATTTCGACAAATTTGTATTCATTTATAAATAGACATATTCTTATATAGTGTGTGTTCTATAAATATTATGTATACTATATAATATAACACATTTGGCTAAATAAAACTTAAAGTTATATTATTTCAACAACACATATTAGTTAAGTTAATATATTTATTATTGGCTTAATCTACCTTGTAAGGTGACAAAGTTTTATCTTAATGATTTCCACTCTGGGTATAGCTTATATAAGATAGTACTAGTATAATCAAGTCAAGTTTAAGACTGTAAGCTATTTTGTTATGGATGGTTACAGTACATAGCCAAATCAATTAAAAATGCTTTTTTGTTTTAGGAAAAGCTTTCAACTGTATTGATCAAAAAGCTTTTTAGTTTAAAAAGTAATGGTAATAATTGCATTCTTTAATATCTTTAAATGAAAAATTTAGGTATAAAAATATTCTATCGGTTAGCAATATAAATTTTATGGATGATCTTTGTGTGAGTTTTATTTCCTTTATTAATTCAGATATTATTTGACATTTGTATAGGTGTTCCATTTTTTTTTAATTCCTAAATTTTGTTATCAATAAAATAGTGGATTATTATTTTCTTAAATGACTATAGAAAATAATTTTATTATACTACAATATAAATTTTTACCTATAATAGTTGTATAAGTGTGTGTGTGTATATATATATATATTTATTTATAGAGAGAGAGAGGATAGAGAGGGAGGGATGGAGATAGATAGATATTTAAGCTGTAGATATATTTTATATATATCAAAATCTTAATACCAGGGAATCATTTTATTACTTGGTAATATTGGTTTCCTTCGTTCTTCTTTAGGTTAGCCAGTTTACTTTGCATTTTTCACCAATGGTAACGTATAGCTTATTAAGATTAGGGTAAATTTAAGGCCCTGCCTACCCTCCTGGCGGCGTGTTGAGCCCTTTCAGCAATAAATAGATGGCGTTGCTAACGTTTAATACAAATGGTGGTTTCCAGCATCAGGTTGGGAGAACTATGGTTGTTTAATAAAATAGGGAGTGACTGCGACCAAGACGGTAATCAGTTAAAGGCCGCAAGCATACTTTTTTCCAAGAATTGAGAGAGATAAGAAGTGAGATTTTTTTGGAATCTTTACGACCAAAAGTTTTCAGTTTCCCTCTTCTAGTAGAGGGGGAAAAGGAACATAACTTTTAAAGTAAATTCCCCCTTCGCTTTTTTGCCCCCTGACCAATTTTTATCTTTTTGTGTTTTTGCTCCCTCGCAAAGCAATTTCGTTTTTTGCCATTTTTTTTTATTCCATGCCTAAAAAAATTAAGAAAATTTATTTATAAACAATTTTCGTTGTTAGTTTTCACGATATTCCGCTCGGATAAGCATATAGAAGTTATATAATGTAATAAAACTTTTTTTGACCTACTACAAATTAAGTAATTAAATTTTTTTTTTTTATATTTATACATAATAGAAATTAAAATTTTACAGGTTAAATTTTTTTTCATAGGCATAATCAACAAAATCAGTTTTTAATCCCTTTGTTTTTTAAATATCTGATACCCTTTCTATTCTTCGACAATTGTGAAAGTTGACTGAAAGATTTGGGAAAGACTACAGCCAATGACGGTACATGCCGGGTAAAAAGTCAGGAAGATTGGATAAAAAATTGTTAAAACAATTTTATACGTACCAGTTTTCCCAAAACTTTTTTGGGGCCCTGATGGAAAACATTTTGGAGAGCAAGGCGACAATTCAGGCTCAAAATATTTCAATTACAGAAGTTTTTCTCCAAAGTTTAAGGGAAAGGGGCTACGCGGATTATATTTTTTTTTTTGCTTTGGGGCCCTTTTGGAGCTATGAGTATTCGTTTTTTTATAGAATAAAAAAATTTGGGTGTTCTTTAAAAGTGTTTTCAACTATCGGCCCCAAAAGGGAACGCAGACTTGTTGATTTTCAGTTTCGGAATTTAGTTAAAAGGGGCGCAATTTTACAACACTTGGCGTTAATGAGAAGTTTTTAAAGATCATTTTTGTGCTCTTATTTTGCACAATTTTTGTGGCTACATGTGGTATTTTTTTGCCGACACAATTTAGGTGTACACTTGACAAAGCTTCTTTAGCCAAACTAAAAATAGAGGCAATTAGTAAGGCGTATTTTTCAAAATTATTATACATCACCAAAAGAGCTTTACCTGTCAGTACAAAAAAATTTAAACTTTATTTTATAAGAATGTTTATGTTCCATGACGTTTTATTTAACTTTGATTTTTTTTCAGTTTTATGAGTCTGGCTGTCCCAAAAGTGTGTCAAAAATTAAAGATTTTGTGTGGCAATTATTTAAAATTAAAAAAATCAGCTCTGGTGAAATTTGTTTTTGATAGGTTTCCCCGTCAGCCAAGGGGCTCCAAAGAAAGGTCCGCACCGTTTTAAAGTCGCTCCTTTTTTTTTGGGGGGGAAATTTTTTTTTTTTTTTAATTTTTTGGAATTTTCCCGTCAGTTACAGGATGAAGCTATATGCTGCCAAAATTTCAATTTTCTAGTCATCTGGAAGTGGGTAAACATAATGTAAATGAGTGATGAGTAACCCTGTGGTTTTATAAAAAGTATACAAAACATAAAGCAAAAAAACACCATACACTTTTCTGGGTTTTGTTTTTTTGGACGGTGATTTAGTTTGCCCTTAAATGGCACGTTCCAAGTATTTGTTCAGGTCCCCGACTTTTCAGTCAGAAAAGACGATGGTGCTGCCGAGTAAAGGGGGATATTTTCATCTTGCCAAATGTGACAACAGGTGGCGCTCACGTAAAGCAATCCCTTCCCCCTAAAGACAAAACTGTTGCGGGCAAAATTTTTCAGTGTGCGGAGATTTAGGGGCAGTTAAAGTTCGAAGAAAAAACTAAAAAAACATCCCAAAATTCTCTTATTTTTTCGATCCCAATGGTGTTTCATGATAGTTAATACTATTTATTATAATAATAAATAAAAACAAATTCAAAAGGTAATATTCTTTTTGAATTTTATTAATTAAATATTAATAATAAACGCTAATAAAGAGTGATGAAAGGAAATTACGTAATCATCTCCCTGAGCACAAGAAAATGTAATCTAGAGTCAAAAAATCAAAAAAAAGCGTACTGAAGAACATTTTCAACGTAAATAACCTTTTTTAAAGATAAGTAATTTTATTCATTTTTTTAAATTTTTGCAAGTGTTTTTTAAAAATTTCCGAATTTAAATATAATCAAATTATGGGCATTTGTAAAAATTAAAATATCAGATTACGGGAAATTAGTGTTAAAATTTAAAATTTTATTTTGAAATTTTGTCCCAAAAAATTTTTAAAAATTTTGGCGGAGTATTTAAATTTAATTATTAATTTTGTTTTATTTTTAAAAATATTTCTTTTAAAAACCCCATTTTGGAAGTAATTTATAAAGAAGAGTTTCTCTCGCTATGCTTGGGTCTATTACTTTTTTGCGTTCATTGTGAAAACAAAATCTACTTAAAGTAAAAAAATACCGGTCCATTTAGTGTGTGATGATGATGCGTGTAGTGAAAAGATTATTTTTGATGGTATAGTAATATAGTTTTTTTTCAGGATTATATGTAATAGGAATATTTCCTTTTTAAACGTAATATTAAAAAAACCCCAAAAATCAAAATAAATTTCCTTAGTGGTTACGTAATACAAACTGTGTATCTGGCCCCTCTCCAATACGTGTGAACGCAGTTACCCAAAAACTCAGCGCTTCCCTTTAAGTAGATCATGCACTTCGTAATGATCTGTGTTGGTGGAAGACTCTTTTTTTGGAGTTTTCTCTTTCCCCCTTTCCCAAGTGTCCTTTGATAAACATATAGTGGTAATCCGCCCTTTGGGCCCGGCTGGGGGTCAACCAACCCCCAAAAGAGAATTAGTGGACCCACTACCACTTTTTATTGTCAGGGCTTCTGGAATAAAGCGGAAGGTATTTAAATTTTAAAAGTTATTTGAATGATTTTAAAATAAAAAATTAGGATATATTTTTACTGTTTGCTTTTATGATAAATTATAATTTAATGTTTTAAAAACGGCTATTTTCACCCGGTATTCCCACCGTGTAAACTTTTTAAAAAAAAAACCTTCTTATCTGAATCAATTCTCCCCTTAGGGGCGTTGGTCCCTCTTTCCCTTTGGGGTAATTGGGGAGCTTTTCTCTTCCCAGCAAGCTTTTCTTCTAAAACCCTTTAGGAAATTCTAAAACTTCTTCTGAAAAATTTCACCTAAAACTTTTTTGGGTTATGGACAGGCAATGTGTATAGCGTCTATAAAATTGGTATGTCTGTCACGTGCGGTTTTTCCTCTGGAATCCCCCTTATAAAACAGGGGGAAAAAAAAAAATTGAATTTAGCAATGCTACTATAGTTAAAAATACCCCCCCTCTACCAATTCGGGAATCAAACAATTTCCCTACTATCTTCCCTAGTGTGCATACCTCTAAGGGACCTTTAACAAAAAATAAATAAAATGGCTTCGGGTTTTAGGGTAGTTATAAAAATTCAAAAATACCTGATTGATTTAAATTTTTCGCAAGTATGTTTTTTAAAAAAGATTAAATGTATGCAAGTAAGAATCAAACTTTGTCAATGAAATGGAGCTTTGTCAATGTTTTAATTTTCTAAACTGAAAATGGCTCTGATTCGGATCAAAATTTATGGTTTGCATACAGGAATTTAAACCCTGTCAATTTTTTTGTAAGAAGAAAATGGGGGTTTTATCAATAAACAAATTTTTGTTATTTACGTATGGGCACAGCTCGGATGAATAAATGCAGTGTGGTATTAGCGACTTATATGAAACAATTATCCAAAAAAATCTATAGCTTTAATGTTTCATATAAATGATACAATTTCGTTTTAAGTATCAATTAAGTCCATATTGAGGTTAAAAGTCAATGAAGAAGATACGACCTTGATCGTGATAATACTTGTCAAATATCATGCATTCTCGTCAACGGGCAAAAATGATGTGATATATAAAGCAGGCTCTGTAAAAATGTATGAAATAAACTTTGATTTAAAGTTTTTAAAGTATTAGTGCTTTTCATGGGGGGGTACCCTCATTTCCTCGGAAGAGTCAGGTAGCCCACCCTGGTTTGGCCATGGGTTGTAATGGTGAGAAATTTAAAAGGAGGCTCTTATTCACATTTAAAAAATTTTTTTTTAGGGAAGAGAAAACTGTAAGGTTCCATTATTTTTTTTTGGGCTTTGCAAAATAAAAAAAAACATTTTGATAGGGAAGAAAATTTCCTTTATTTTTGGGACACCTCTTATGGTTTTTAACCTCGTAGGGGCCCAGTGCAGAGTTACTTGAGCCGCCAGACTATGGTAGGCATATGCATGAAGTCCCCGAAGGGTGATACAAATATTATTTTTAACACTGGGGAGATGGAGGCCCTCAACCCGTTAAAGAAAAGTGGGGAGATAGGGGGGGGGGGTAGAATATGAACAAAACAGGCCCTTTTTTGTGAGAAAATGTTGTAAATGTAAAAAACGGCTTATCGGGGGCCTCTCAAAAATTTTTAAAAGTGAAAATTTTTTGGGTAGTTTATTTTGATGGGAGCCCCATAAACTTCTTATGGGTAATAAAATAAAAAAAAATTATTATTATCATTATTGTTCCCCTTCATTTGGATTGCCAACATTTTTTCAAGATGTTCCCTCCTATAACCCGTGAACTTGAGACAAATGCCTGCAAGTAGGTAATTGTTTCTTCGGCCCCCCTTCATATAAAGAGGGCTGGTCAAATAGAAAAGAAGTTAAAAAAAAGTGGGAATTTATTTCCCAAAAAGCTAAGGTAAATTTTCCTTTTTCTTTCTACCAGGAGCGTGAGGGGACCAAAAAGTCTCTTTTTCCCCCACTACATGCTAATAGAAAGGAGAACAGGGGGGTCTTTTAAATTTTGAGGGGTAATTTTAACTAAGAGGATCCTTACAGCTGTACAAAAGGGGGGATGGTTTGGGACAGTGAAAAATCACCCCCTTGAAGAGGGGATGGGAGATTTTTGCATAGGGGTGCAGTCAATAAAATCCTTTTTTTTTTTTATCCTTCCCCCGGTATGGGGCCCTAAGAAAAAAATCCACATAATTGGACCACAACTTGTAATACAGACTATACATATGATTTTCTCACCCCAGGCAGTTAGGTGCAATTTTTTTCATGGTGAAGGGGGAGGGGAAAAAATAGCTTTCATAGTAAAAAGAGAACTTCTCTAGGGGGATAAAGGCTTTTCCTGTTTGGCGTAGTGTTCCGAGAGAAAAGGGGAGGTTCTAGCATCCCAAGGGAAAGAAATTTTGGTTTGCATGTGCAGAAAACATATAATAAAGACGGTTTTTTTGACCCAAAGTTTAAATTTTCCCTTTTTAGCAGAAAATACCCCTGTAACATTTAAAAACTACACTTTTGTGTAGCTATGTCAGAGCTCTCTCATTAACATTGACTAAACACTTTTATCTTTAAAAGATGGAATTTAAAATTATATGTATTAAACATAAATCCCTAAAATGCCCCCGTATGAATGCAAAAAAAGAAATTATGAAAAAAAATTCAAAATGACAAAAACTAAAAAAAAAATTATTTAAATAAAAAAACATCTAATAAAAAGGGGATCCGAACATTGTTAATAAACCATTAGAGATGTGATTTGTAATTAAAAAATTTTTATAAATTTAAATCCAGGCCTTTTCATTGGGCTTTAAAAAGTCTTAGGTAGTCTATCAAAATAAGATGATACCTTTAAGGTAAAGGGGGTGTGCAAAAAACATATTTTTCCCTTTTTTTAGTAGATTTGTTAAGAGGAAAGTGAATTTTTAAATTTTAATAATTTTAAAATTTTGATGATTAAGAGAATTTTTTAAGGGTTTACAGCTTTATTTTTTAAAATATTTGGGTGGTTTTCTATTAAAAAACAAGTATCCCTGTTTTCTGGTTTTTTTTTGATTAAAAAACCTTTCCCCCCAATAAAACTAATCTATTATACTCTTAGCTGTAATAATTTTTTAAAAAATATCCCGTAGAAAACGTCGCCTATGTTACTTTTAGGTCACCCAAAATAAGCCGGTTAAGTTCCTGAAAATGATGATTTTAGGATTAGAGGGATTGTATGTTTGTTTTTTAATGGCAAAAAATCATGGGCCCCAAAACATTTGACTAGATTTTCTTTAAAAATTTTTCTAGAAAAGTCATTATTTAGCATAATCATATCTGTTAAAGCCAATATTGGCATTAAACTCTTTATATGTTATCAAACCAAATGCACCATCATAATCAATTTTTTAATATCATATTTATTCCTTTTTTGAAACAAGTAATGTTTAGGAAAATGTAAAATTTTATAAAAATTTGCAACCGAAACAAAAAAAATTTATATTTTCCTCAACTTAAAAGCCAGAAAAGGGTTTTAAAGGGGGGGAGGATTCCCAAAAAAGTGTATAAAAATTTGTGTACATTGTGCAAGTTTTATTGAAAAACGTCTAATCAGCTTATTCGTTGTGCTATAGGGTCGTTTGGTTTATTACCCAAGATTTTTTTTTTTTATAAATTAACCATTTTCATATATAAAAGCCAAAAACATATTAGGCCCCCATCTGAAACCTAACGGGACCACACAGCAAACTCGGGTTCAGGGAAAACGTTTTTGTTCGTGATTTTTTTCCCTGTCCACACAACGCACGTGCCCGTGCTGTGAAAAGATCCCCAGGGAAGTTGATATTTACTTATATATTTATAAAAAGGCCTGAGTACAGGTCTAGGGGGTGCCCGACGAGTTCATCATTTTGAAAACGGCCTGTGACGCTGCTCACCCTAAAAGCAGTTCACACAACGACTGGGTTGGGGGCGCTAAGTTTACGCCCCGTCGTGCCTCGGGGCAGGCACTAGTGACTTGCTTATTTGGGGCCAACTTCGGCCTAGTTTGGGTTTTAACCATGGGGCCCTGATAATTTCACACCGGAAGTGAAAAAAAAATGGCAAACTTATCTTTGCTGTACAAACCCCCAATACCCCCCACATGAAATTATAAGTCATATTTATGGTATTTTAACAAAATGTATAGGATTTTTAGTGAATGTGTTTTTAACATGTTTCAAGTATTTTATAGTTGTTTTTGTGAAAATAAATGGAGATAGTAATGTATACAATTTTTAATGCACTTTTACTCTAATTTCGGATAAACCGGTAATCCAGTTACCATAGTCCCCGTTGGTATTATAAAGGAAGTTCCCCTGTATTTAGAATTTTTTGTTTTTCCCAAATTTACAAAAAAATTATAAAAAAAATGGGGGAGAGAGCTCCCATTCTGCTTTGCATTTGGGTTTCCTTTTCATCAGTTTTTGGATATATTATTTGCATTTCTCCATCCAAGCTGCTTTTTTTTTTTTTGTGTGTGCTATTCTTTAGGGACATTCCAATGACATTCTATTTTTATCTCTTGTTTAAAAACGTGTGTGTTTTTCCATCTGGCTGTACACTGATTACCGTAAACGTGCCCGGTGCAGCCGGTGCACTGCTCTATGTCTTCACGGGTGTAAGGAGGGACATCTTGCTATAAAATTTAAGTTTTTTAAAGATGCCTTTACCTCAACATTTGTCACTTTAAAAATTTAATGCTGGTTATTATTATCCCATCAAATCATCTCATCCAAACCCAAAACCCAAAATCAATGATGTTTAACATTGAAGTTGTCAATAACTGTGATTTCCATAGGGGGTTGTGACTAAAATGCTCTATGTTATATTCTCTGTTTCAGTTTACAGAACGCTGAGCGGAGTATCACCGCCCCGTTTTTCAGAAACCCGCGTCATAGTTTTAGCAACAATGCGCCAATTTGACGCCAGACTTGGGCCCTTTTGGAACTCCACCATTAAAATCAAAGTAATCTGGCGGAGGGGCGTTACCCGACGCGGTGCGAAAAATGACCCTAAGTCGTGGGCACCGGGGTCCAAGTTAGGTAAGGGGAAAGGGTTTTGTGCCAAAAAGGTCGGACTGTGAGGGTGCCACCCCTCTATTGTTTTGTTTTGAGACAATTTAATCTTTTCGGTGCTTTTATTTTTTTAAAGTTTCCGACACTTTACTCGTCTTTTACCTTATTAGAAAAAGTTTTTTCAAAGTGGAAATTCACTGTGATGTGTGGTTCGGTTAAACTTTTTTTGTTGTGTTTTAGAGATTAGTTTTTTTCTTGTTTTTTTGTTTTTTATTTAAGAAATTAATTGTTTTTATTTCATTAAGTCACAAATTTTACCCCTTCTAATATACCAAAGATATGGAAAAGTATTGTGGCTAAACAGTGAGACCCAAGGTGAAAAATGCTGAGTTTTTTTTTAAAAACGGTAATTTTATAAATTTAGTTGGTCAAAAAAGACTCTAATGTATTTACTCCTAATTGTATGATCGAGTTTTCAAGGTTACATTCACAAGGTCTTTTAAAAAGTGGAAAAGGCGGGGTTATTGCTAAATTAGCGTGAAAAATATCATGTTAAAAAACCAAAGAAATGATTAGTGAGTTATACAGTATATTAATTAAAATTAACAATTTGGGTATGATATTTTTTACTTTGGGCTCGTATTTCCTAAGTGGTAAAAAAAAAAAGTGTTCAAAGGGATTCCCGAAATACAAAGCTAATGTATCAAGACATGGAGAGCTTTCGTTATCCAGAATAACAAAACATATCTGATTTTGTTATCACATTAAAGCTTTTGTTATTTATGATTAAAGGACAAACAAAACAGTATTGAAATATGTTTTACATTCAGCATTATTGTCATAGAACAACACTAACAGGAAAATTTTAAACAAATACTGCTTAATACAGAAAAAGGAAGCAAACTGAAGGGGAAAACCCAAAGGGTTTTTATGTAAAATATTATATTGAAATAAAGGAAGAGATATGCCGGTTTTGGGGGTTTTTAATATAAAAAAAACCACTTTGGGGGGTTTCAGGGTGTTTGAAATCAACGCCCCCCCCCAAATCCACAATAATTTGTTTTGAAAAAAATTAAAAATCCCTATACTCTTACATCCCGGCAAGCTATGCTAATACAATTAAATTGTGTTCAATGTTTCAGCTCTGCCAAGGAAGAGCGAAGCGTACAAACATGGTTTTACAACAGGGGTTTATAGAATTCAGGCGCAAGGCACTACATCTTGACATTTGGGTAAGGGAACAGAAAATACCACAATAATAGTAAACGACAACCGTTATCTAGAAATGGGAGTTTGTTTTTGAGGGGTTTTCATTAACGGTACTACAGCAAAGCAAGTGCTTGCGTTATTACATGTCCCGGTTACGTGCCCCATTCCATGCAACCCGGGTTTTAAAAACGCATGCTTGCACGCTTTCTCTCCGGTTTGATGAAATTTTTTTGACACAATTTAATGGTATTAGGTATTTGACGAATTAAAAAATTTTTTAGGGATTTTTTAAAGTCTTTAGCTTCAAACAAACAAGGTGCATTTGGCATTTAGTCTCCCGGGCACTTGTATATTTTTTACAAACCTAGATAGGCCAACTTTTTTAATATGTACTAAGAACTTTAGAAATAT